>JANTPZ010001462.1:0-19391 GCA_025593235.1 Vachellia pachyceras | reverse complement strand
TAGATACTTGGTCTCGGTCGAGCCAAACTTGGATTATTTGTGTATTGAATTTGTTTTGTGTTTGACATGGTAGAATGAAGTCTCATTTCTACCTATTCAATGAAATCTTTATTGTTCTCTTTAATCTTCCTAGTTGTACTTGATTTTAGAGGCAATGATGTGTTGAGTTGAATTTTGCACCTTGCGACTTCCATACACACACTAATTGTTTTTAAAGGGTTTCATGAAATGGAGTTCATTACATGGAATTTCTGACCCAGCGAGTTGTTGGGGTTTTAATTACGAAACTTAGTGCGAAAACGAATACTTTTCCTAATCTTTTGTGAACTATGATGGCTTAATTCATTTTCAAGAGGAAATCTACCATCAAATACTCTTTCACTCCAATCATGTTTTGCTGCTTCCACATAATTCAAAAATACCAAAAACAAGTTTTATTTTGTATTTAGGCTTTTGGTACATAGAAATTTTGAATTGAAAACTGTTTTCATTTGCATCGTAGACTTAAACACAAGCTAGAATCTATTGGTACGTAATAGCTCCGGAGAGAACGACCCTAGGGTTGCACCCTGTGCAATCCTTAGAAATCACAAATATTTTTTGATCCATTTCCATGGCTAGACAACGACAAAATTTTATAATCTGTGGCTTAGTGGGATCATTCTCCTCAAGTATAGGATTAATATCACCTAGGGTATGGGATGACTCATCTGGAAGTTGGAAATGTACTTACTTCACTTGGCACCTTGCGTGGTTGTTTTGAATGGAGGTTAGGAGCTTGGGAACTCTCTACATGGGGAGTGACATTTGACACTTGAGCTTGAACTTCATATTCACTCTCTTGTAGGTCGTTAGGCCAAGGGTTTCCATCTTCACCTCCAGTCTTTATCCATATCATATGATATCATAGTAGGCCACAAAGAATTCATCAATATCTTCCATCTCCTTAGAACTTTCAGGTGTTCCTTGCATGAGTAGCACAAGGTACTTCTCCTTGAGTGTATCATACTTTCTTATTAAGGCATTGGTCAAGTCATCAAAGTTACAGGTAGAAGGAAGAATATCTAGTCTACTTGGTTGAGGCGTAATAGGTTGGGGCGGAGGAGAAGGTTCACAAGATGGTTGAAGTTGTTGGAAAGGATATAGCTTGTATGGAGGGGCATGGGTACGTAGGTAGGATGGTGAAAAGTGTTGTTGATATGGTTCATATGGTGGAGAGAATGGATTATAAGATGGTTGATGTAATGGTTGCATAGATTCAAAATATGGGTTATATGATAGAGGAGGCTCATAATATGGTCTATGAGGTGGAGGTGATGGTTGGAAGGTTTGGGAAGAAAATTGGTGGTAAGAATCATAGTATGAATTCGGAAATGGACTAACACAATCTTGACCAAGTGAATAACTCTTTTGGCAATTAATTTTGGGTTTAAAGATCTTCCAGTTTCTGCTGCATCAATGTAAGGGTTTGAGAGAAAACCATCGTTCATATTTTTATGTAAAGAGGAATAATAATATGCAAGAAAGACAAAGAAAAATTCTATTAACTCTAAATAATAATAAATAAATGAAAAAATAAAAAATCTACTAATTCATAAAAATAATTAAATAATTAAAATAGATGAATAAATAAATTAAAGAAAATAAAATAAAATAAAAATAATAATGAAAGTAATAATGAAAGTAAAAAATTAAAATAAATAATAAATTAAAATAAATTAATTAATTAAAGAGAAAATACCCCAATCAATATTAAAATTAACACTTAGCAAACTAAGAGATTTAAAAATGACTCCCCGGCAACGGTGCCATTGATTTAACAGCGTCTTTATTCTTTGGGATCAAATGTAAAATATTTTTAAACCAAGAATTGCAGTAAGGTGCAATATTCGAGTCATTCTATTATCAAAGAGTCTTAATTTAACTTCTCTAGGTAAACTAAGAATCTAAAATGCAATAAAATATGGGGATGAATTGAGAAATTGATTTTCTTAACCATAACTAATTGCGTGCAAGAAAAATAAATCTTAAACTACTACTTTTTATATTTTCTTTATAAAGTTTGAATAAATGAATGAATTGTGTTGAAATGCAAATATGGAAGATGCTCTTGGAAATGAGTAATTGACTATCCTTGTTCAACTAAAAATAATGGGAGTTTTAGAACCATCAAGTCTAATAGAAAACCCCAAGCAATCGCATTGAGTCTAATATTTTTAATCAACAACTACTCCTACTATCGCATTTGTAGTTATTACTTAAAAATATTATAAAATACCACTTGATGTGTGAATTAAATTAAATTAATGCGCTTGCTTCCCTAAATAGATGTATTATTGTGGCATTAAAATTGATTAAATTAAATGATACGAACCAGTGATCACTGAAGCACATATAAATTCATGAAATCAATTGGGAAAATATATAGATGAAAACCAAACAAGCAACAGTAATCTAAAACAACCACAAAATTATTTAATCAAGAACAGAGTTAAACATAATAAATTCTAGAATTTGAATTTAAAACAATTAACAAAGTAAAAATATTAAATAAAAATAACTCCCTAGTTAATTGCAGGAACTCAAGTCAAAATCTTATCTCTAAGAAGCAATTAAATTCAGCCACTCATTTGGGAACAGTGACGCATGTTGTTGAAGGTAAAGAGAAGATGATAATGGTGGTAAGAGAGGAATGAAGAATGAAGAGAGGAGGGAGATGACGTTATGAAAGAAAGAGAAAAAGAGGTGAAGATGATGAAAGATGATGCAAGAGAGAGGGAAAAGGTGAAGGATGGAGAGTTGGTGGTCTTTTGATGTTGCTCTCCGTCCACATCTCTTTCGTCTTATGTGTGGATATATATATAATGTATTTGTGTTTTCCCCTTTGCCTCCTGCCAATCTTCTATTCTTTTGAATTTCAAATCTTTTAATTTTTCTTGATCTCTTGATTATCCAAATTCATTCTCCATAATTTCCTGAAAAGAATAATAAAATAATAAAATAATAAAATAGAAGAAAATAAAATAAAGTATTAATTTCTAAAAACTTTATATTATTATTTTCATCTATGATTTGATCAATCCATAAGATAATGCAATATTAGCTATTTTAAACTCAGAATCTTATATTTTCTAATTTAAATTCAAAATCATATATTTACTATTTGAATTCAAAATATTAAATCATATTGATAACTCTTCAAATATATCAAAAATATATCTCAAATATAATAAATAATTAAAGAGTTATCACACAACGATCTGGTTATGTTGTGAAGGAATGATCTTGTTTATGTTGTGAAGGAATGCATTCATTAGTAGTAAATATGAATGTGTTTCATTATTTCATTAACCATACAGTCAATAAAGGGCTTGTATTATACATCATAAATGCTATGGCTATACTTTCATATGACACATTTGACAGTATCATTTATATGAGAGTCCCTGAAGGACACGTGATGCCAGAAGCATCAAATGCAAGTTCTTAAGAATAATATTAAATTGAGCTAAACAAGTCTTGATATGACTCAAAGCAGTTGAAGTGCATTTTTAAAACTCCCGAAGAGCTCTAAAAAGGCAAATGATTGCCTGTGAATTGATAAAAATCTTTCTATACCTCAGGAAATTAACAAAGAGGGAGATGAAGAACTACTTGATTTAGAAGTACAATAATTAAGTGCTTTTAGGGAACTAATGTATCCTTGCTGAATTTCTCAAGTCATGACATATTATTCATCTTTAATCTACTAGCATGATATAGTTCTTCAATATCATTAATACATTAAAATAGAGTGAAATATATTATTTGTTATCTCCGAGGTACTGTGAATATTGGGTCATTATAATCAGGTATGTCTAAGTATGAATTGACCATTTATGCATATACTGTTTATCATACTTGTTCATATGTGTAGGTACATCTATATCGAGTGCTAGAGAGTGAAACTTATTTCACTAAAGTTCTTCACTTGCGATTTTTCGAAAAGGGTAGAAATTATCATTCTAGAAATTTGTTCCAGTGAAAATCTAGCAGTTTTGTTCACCAAGTCACCTTGCAAACTCAGAAATATAGAGTAATGTTGTTAAGAGGGGGAGTCGATACATGATGTACTCTTTTTTCTTTTTCTAGGTTTTGTCCCACTGGGTTTTCCTAGAAAGGTTTTTAATGAGGCAACATTAGGATGCGTATCTATAAACATTGTACTCTTTTTTCTTTATATAGGTTTTGTCCCACTGGGTTTTCCTAGAAAGTTTTTTTAATGAGGCATATGTTTAGTCATGGACATCCAAGGGGGAGTGTTATGAATATTATTATGTGGATGTCTATGTCTCCCATTATTCCCAATTGTATTTTGTATCCCTTATTATCTTATGTAATCTTTAATAGTGATTTACCTTGATGTAAATTAATGCCTATAAATAGAAGGTATAACCACAATGAAAATATATAGACTTTTCATTCTTCTCCCTTTCCATTTGATGAGAGATTCTCTTCATTCCTCTCATCTCTCCCTTCTCTCACCTTACATAACCCTTCCTCTTCTTCCAAGTATCTCATCATCTTGTTCATGATCATCTTTCTCTCCCTCATCTTTTCATCAAATTTACAACAAATACTTATTTTTTTAGAAAAATTGAAAAAATTCATTATGGAAAATTTATTAATAGGAGTGGGAAGAGAATCATATAACTATGCAATCTTATGGGAATAACTAGACAAAAAAATTATTTTTTAAAATATATTTTTGGCTGGTTGGCGGGCTCGGGCCGCAAAAATGCAGCCCGTTGGGTAGAGTTTGCCTATTTAGCTCGCAACCCGCTGGCTGGCCCACATTCTCAACGCTACCCTTTTAGTCCATATTTTCTCTCTCTTCCTTAACCATTTTGACTTTTCATTAATTGCATACATAATTCACCACGGAGAGAGAGAAAATGCTGGAGGCAACCATGGGTATGAGAAGAAGCTTGAGGGTCATATCTGTCTCCTCTGCAAGTGCGAACAGATACTAAGGCTTATGGGTTTTTTATGGTTACTGTGTTACAGAAAGCTACAAACGTTATTCAAAGGGGTTTCATTAATTGAAGTAAGAAAAGGAATCAAATGATTTTGAGAGGGTGCAGTATTGGAGAGCGATCATGAAAGAGACACAAGAAGCCGCCGTGCTCTGTCTGTGCGTGTGTGGGGTATATGACTTGCAAATCTCCATGGCGGGATGAGAAAGTATATTTTAATTTAAAGCCACTTCAAGTTACTAATTAAAAATGTAAAATAAATTACATATATTGCCTCTGGTTATCATAAAAAAGTTATTACACATAATTCTCATAATAAATTTGTCCATTGAAAACAATAACAATTAATTCTTAATTAATATTCATTAACTTCAAATCTATAAAGATTATTGCCTCTGGTTATCATAACAAAGTTATTACACATAATTCTCATAATAAATTTGTCCATTGAAAACAATAACAATTAATTCTTAATTAAGATTCATTAACTTAAAATCTATAAAGCTTGGATATAAAAATACAATTTCCTCTTAAATGAGGCCGAGGGTCAAGGGACAGTGTGATGGGTATGAAAAAGGAGGCAGCAGCTCAAAATGTAATAAGAATGTAATAGTGGCATTTTGAGTGTCATCAACAAACAAAAGAGAATTTGATTTGATTCAAAAGCATGTGATGGTGAGGTGGAAAAGGCAAAAAAGGTGGCATCAATGCCAATGGAATCTTCAGATATTCCTTTTCATTAATAATTTGATGATAATAATAATAATAATAATAATAATTAATTCACTTCTGGCTCTTCAATGCAAAAGAAAATGGAACACTTGAGGGAAGATTCACTTATGATTCTTTTTTTTTCCTTTGTTTTGATGGGAACTCTAGCTGCTCACTTGTTTTTTCTTTAGTTCTTTCTTTTTTCTCAGAACTTTCTGTAACACAGGGCAACTCTCATGCTTATTTGAGAGAAGCGCTAAAAAGTTGCCCGTTCACCCTTGTTCCAAACGCCTTTTAATTTATCTGTGCTTTTTTATGAAATTTTCTTTTTAGGAGAAGGATTTGAATTATTTGAATGTATTATATATTTCTATCATAGCTTAGTTAAGACAAAAGGCTAGTTAACTCTAAAGAGAGAGAAAGAGAAATATCGAAGTGCTAGCACGCTACCGGTTGGGATCTGTTCATGTGGATACCAGTATTGGGAGATGATTAGAAATGTCGGCTCCTAGAGATTGAACTTCAAAAACTATAATAAGGTAATGTCCTAACTACTTTATCTAAACGATATTGATAGATCCAAAAAGAGGGATTAGAAAAATTTTTGAAATCCAATTATTCCACTGCTTATACGTTTTAATCCCAACACCAACTACCTCTTTGATAAAATCTTTGACATCAGCATGGTACCCATTTGAGCGTCCAGGCATTGATGCCCTTAGCCTCAAGCCATCACCGTGGCCCTCATTTGAGAGCGTGTTGATGCTCTCTTCTATATTTTCTATTATTTTCATATCTTATTTCAATATTTCTCACTTCCATATATCTATAACCTTGAACACAATAATTAAACTACTCCAAAACTTCATTCTAACCACTTCAAGACTTGAACAATAATTCATCATCTAATTACTCAATTTCCACACAAATCATTACTTAATTAACACTAATCCTTGAGAGTAAAATTTAGGATTGTACAATGAACATGTCAAGTCTTGGGCACATGCTCTCAGCGTTGTTCACCACAATGAATGGAGCATATTTCTAGGAAGTGAATTATTGTCATTGATATTTATTGGTTGAGTGCTATTAGAATGTTTGATGCCTCTAGGACTTGCCTGTATACTTTATCTTGTGGATCCATATTGGTTGTGTTATTTGAGTGGACTATTATCGTGACGAATGAAGAATACAAGTACTCAAACAGTAGGGTAGAAGTTGCGCACCGCAATTGTGACTATTGTTCTTATTACCATGTTATACGGGCTGCATCCTTTTCTAACATGGTTGGCATGTGATAGTGAAGCGCTAAATATGCGAACCTCTTTTATATCCATGCTAGCCCTATTGTGATGCTTTAATTTGATCTTTCCTACTATGGATAACTTTTGTAAAGTTTTACTTTTTAACTAGTACCCAAAAAAAATGCTTTTTAGACCATTTGAAAATGCTTTTTTAGCACACATAGAAGTGGTTTAGGTGAGAATGATTCAGAAAGGCATACACAAGGACGCACGTACGTGCTGTCTAAAAGAAACTTTTTTAGATAACATGTCTAAAGGATTATTTTCTAAACCGCATTATATGCTGTCTAAAAAGTGGTATTTTCAAAGCAATTTGTTTTTGGACCAAGTCGGGCTGAGGTCTCTCAGATCGGACAATGCCATATTAGGCCATCGGATTTGTTCATAACCCTATCTAAACGTAAACTTTTTTTTCATTGGCAAAACTCAAACTCGTGAAAATTGTTTACAGGGGCATACTCTTCTTGATGAAACTGCCTTTAATCATATTCTAATTTAAAGCTCCTTTAAGTTACTAATTAAAAATGTAAAATAAATTACATATATTGCCTCTGGTTATCATAAAAAAGTTATTACACATAATTCTCATAATAAGTTTGTCCATGGAAAACAATAACAATTAATTCTTAATTAAGATTCATTAACTTAAAGTCTATAAAGCTTGGATATAAAAATACAATTTCCTCTTAAATGAGGCCGAGGGTCAAGGGACAGTGTGATGGGTATGAAAAAGGAGGAGCAGCTCAAAAAGTAACAAGAATGTAATAGTGGCATATTGCGTGTTATCCACAAACAAAAAAGAAATTGATTTGAGGCAGAAGCATGTGATGGTGAGGTGGAAAAGGCAAAAAAGGTGGCATCAATACCAATGGAATCTTCAGATATTCCTTTTCATTAATAATTGATAATAATAATAATAATTAATTCACTTCTGGCTCTTCAATGCAAAAGGAAGTGGAATACTTGAGGGAAAATTCACTTATGATTCTTCTTTTTTTCTTGCTTTGATGGGAACTCTATCTGCTCACTTGTTTTTTCTTTAGTTCTTTCTTTTTTCTCTGAACTTTCTCTAACACAGGGCAACTCATATGCTTATTTGAGAGAAGCGCTAAAAAGTTGCCCTTTCACCCTTATTCCAAACGCCTTTTAATTTATCTTTGCTTTTTTATGAAAATTTCTTTTAGAAGGATTTGAATTATTTGAATGTATCTATATTTCTATAATAGCTTAGTTAAGACAAAAGGCTAGTTAACTCTAAATTTCAGCTGTGGAGAAGAATATCGGAGTAGAAGGGTTTATATTTCAGTATGAGTAAGACAAAATATATGCTCTATAATTTTGATAAGAAGCAAGTTAGAAAAGATTTGGAGGTTAAAATGAGATATCAAGTTAATCCACAAGTCAAAAGTTCATATTTTAGGGAATTTAAATTAATTGTATAAATGTAATTGATGGAGATGTTGCTCATAGAATACAAGTTGTGTGATTTGAGTAGAGAAAGGCTATATTTTGAATACCTAATATATTTAAAAGAAAGTTTTATTAAACTACTTCTACACCACCAATGCTACTTTGTGATTAATTTCAACCTTTAAAGGAACAACAACATAAAATTGGGTACTAAATATGAGATGAATATATTATCATATAGGAAAGTATAATATTCACAATGAGAACATAAAAATGTTATAAAATGAAAGAGTTTGAGAGTAGAAAGAGAGAATAGTAGAAGAAGAAATTGAGAGAGGAATCAAGGAATCATATCTCATTCACATTAGTGTTCAAGCACTTTGTACATGACCTCTATTTATAGGTCCAACTCTTAAAGCCTAATGCTATGGTTACATTGTTATAAAGGATAAAATAATGACAATAACTATTAGAAACTTTCCCCAAGCAATTCAACAGGGGGTTATGTAATTTGATATTTAGAGGGAGAGAATCCTAAAAGGAATCATGAGGGTTGAGGGTTATGGGCATTCACTCGAAAATGTTTACAACACTCCCCCTTGAATGCCCATAACTAATGTTGTGCCTCATTAAAACCTTACTAGGAAAAACCCAATGGGACAAAAACCTAGTGAAGGAAAAAGAATACACAATACATATCGAAGCTTTCTCATTAAAAACCTTACCAAGAAAACCCAGTGGGATAAAACTTTGGTTAAAGAAAAAAGAGTGCAACATGATCTTTTCTCCTTTGAAGATAGTATTAATTTCACTTCTTCATATGATAACGACATCACTTTTACTCACCCTGAATACAATATAACTCATTGTGATTATATCTTCTCAAATGTGATTGTCACAGATGATTTCTTAACTAGCTAATCTCCTTTTGTTGTCTGAAATATGCATGCATTTATTTGTGATATCTTCTGGATATGTTAAATATTTCATATACCCTCCATTATTTGCCTATGCACCATGGAACTCACAAAGAAAAAATTATCATGAAAATAATCATGAAATATCCTACAAAAACATAGTCACAACATAATAATTGAGCCAATTAATAACTTGATCTACCGATAAAGTAAAATACAACATTATTCATTTTCCAATATATTTTTATGAATCAAATTGGATTCAAATTATTTTACACCAAGTAACATTTTAGACGTATAATGATGTTCTTGGGCATGCTTCTGGCATGTTAGATCCTTCAAGGATTTTCATAAGAATTCACATTCATTGAGTCATATGTTTAGGCTATAATATCCAATAGAGGCATATTTTGTATACATATCCTTCCAAATTAGAAATTATTTTCCATTCACCACAAAATAATATTACCTCATTATGATCATCATACCATTGTGAAAACCTTTCCTTTCACATGAATGCTCACAAATCATATAAAAAATTTGTATTTCATGTGTTTGGATTGCATATCCATAATTCTTACATTGAAATAACATAATCGTATTTTCATCGTGTATTTTTCCTTTTCTTTTCATCTTGGCCAATCACTATTATGTCAACATTTTATGACAGATTCATATATACGATCCTCATTTAATCACATAACATTATTACCAAAACCGTTGTCGACAACTTTATCTTTTTTTTGTTCCATTTTTCTTATTGTGACATAACTTATCAAAATCTCAACATTACTTTTCAGGTACATGAACCTCTATTGAGGCTTTTGCAATTAGTTATGTCTTCGCCTCTTCTGGAGTGCCAACCTCCTCAATATGATCATCTTAATCATATGCTCCTCTTTATCCAAAATATAATATTTGGAACCGATTAGTTTCTCATGCTTCAAGCATGTCTCATTTTTATTTATACTAATTGGAGCATTTCGACTAAAATATGGAATTTAATTTTACTCATTCAGATCAATAATAACATCTGAAAATTTTTTTTACAATATTTCATGAATACAATATTCGATGAACTTCTTGTTCATCCTATTATATTTGAGGATCTATATTTGATAGTAATAATGCATTCAATATGCTTTCTTTTCCAGCTACTCAATTTCTACGCCTCATGTGAAAATACTTTGTCAAATGATAATCAACTAATAATGCAATACAAGCCTCATAAACCCATTTACTCTCTTCAGAAACATAATTGTGTTTCATTTATAGACACTACCAGAAAAATGCCATTTAGCGACGGAAAATCTATTGCTAAATGACTATTTTCCGTTGCTAAAATGAGGGTCGCTAATACTTTCCATCACTAAATGGAAATTTTCTGATGGAAAATAGCCATTTAGCAATGGATTTTTCCGTCATTAAATGATATTTTTCTGGTAATGAGACAAACAAGGAGGAGAATCTTGCCCAAATTTATCTCAACTTTCTGTCTATATGCATTATTGTGGTCCAAAAAAATAAACATTGCACATCAAACATTTAAGATGGAAAATATTTGTCTCATGACCAAAAGCCAATTTCACTAGAATTTTATAGCCTTAATGTATATAAGTGCTGCAATATATTAAGTCAAATATGCCAACACTGAAATGAAAATCTTGCTCTCATAAGTATCGATCAAGCTATATATGGAGGCTTTAATAAATATTATTGATCATATAATCTGGAAATTGTGCACTCATGAACATAATGTTTTATTTAAACAATCTTGCAAACTTCAGGCTGTAAGCTATTAATAATCACACATGTAACCATATTATAGATGCATCTCTCTATCAAACTTATTGAATACTTTGTATGGTTTACATGTTTTTTTGAATGGGCCCATATAAGTTAATATATTTCCAAAAATATAATGTATAGATCCATTTCAAGTCATAACTAGTGATCTTCTCATGATCCATATTCTATTGAGAACAAGCATAGTATGATAACTTTTGAATTATATATAATATAATGACTATTCATGAAGAATCCCCTGGCTCTTCAAGAGATGTCAACACATAATCATTGGCATTACATTGGATCTTATATATGATTCGATCAAATAATCAAACAAGTCATGCCAACAATAAATTTGCTAGATCAGTAAACTTCTGGTTTACTATAACAATTTTTCAATTTTCATAACATATTAATTTAAAATCTCAATATGACATTTAATATGACATCCATTTTGGGAGATCAAAAGCTTAACAATTCCCCTCATAAATAGAAATATATATATATATATATATAAAAGTAGCTTACACTTGTATTCTAATGATCTCCTCCTCAAGTGTGAGTCATATAAACATGATTTTCTTATTCAGTGTATTTCACTTAAAAGACTTTGTACTTCATGACTTCTATACAATTTTGGATTTCAATCTAATTGGGATATCATCTTCAGACTTTTAAGTGAACCAAAACTTTAATATAGATTTATGGGCCATAATTTTTATCATCAATCCTTTTATTGCCCATAAATTAAAAATTTATATTAGTTCTTAAGGAACTAAAATAGTCCTTCATGAACTATATCGATTCTGTAACATATAGTTCTTTATGAACTATAATTTATTATTCCATCATAATATGAATAAATAGATATAAGGCTCAACTTTCAATTGTCAATTTGTCCAATAATATAATCATGATCATTATCTTTTTGTCTTTCGATAGTATATAATCACTTCCTCCAAACATTGGTCTTCTGGACCAAAGATAAAATCTTTAAAAGCTACCAAACTTTGGTGTTTAAACATTAAGTCTTCAGGGCTTTGATATTTGTAGCAATTTGATTATTCAAATGGCACAACTTTTTCTTGCCATTTACTAGAACCCACAGTGTTCTTTCATAAAAGAACTATTATAATAGTTATGTGACTTCAGGTTATTCAATCACAATTACAGAAATATCTCGACTGCTGGCATTTAAATTAAAATAATACTATGATGAAATAAATTCAATAAATTTAAATTTGTAATTGAATATAAATACATTATATAATTATATATAGAGGGAGCATGTGTCATTAATATAAATAAATATGAATGAAGCAATAAATAAGTATAAATGTAGTAGGATAAATATCATAACACTACTACAAAAAGTACTTTTTGCGCCCTATTTTTAACCCAATTGGCGCCCTTTCTCAGGGGGGCGCATATGTGAGGGGAGTAAAAAGTGAGAACTTACGGCGCCCTATATCAAAAAGGCGCTATATGTTTATCCTACGGCGCCCTATATTTAAATATAGGGCGCCGTAGGCTACGGCGCCCTATAGGGCGCCGTAGATCTAAATATTTTTTTTTAAAAAAAGTGCACCAGCGTGTGAGCCGAAGCTGTCCATGGAGGTGTCAAAGGAGGCGTGGGTGTGCAGTACGGACTTCGTCGGGTGGCTCCCGGAGAGACTGGCAAAGAAAAAGGACGGTGGGAATGAGCCAGAGAAGAGGATTAGCATTGACGCCAAGCCGCCGCTAGGGCCGCTGATGCAACCACCGAGGTCGTCCTATTGGTTCCCAGCGCCAGCGGCTCACGGCGGAAGGATGTCAATGGCGAGCATGATAGAGCAGAAGCTGGTGGGTTCCAACCCATACGAGCCATTCGTCCTGACTCGCTGCAAATCGGAACCGATGAGGTCATCGACTAAGCTGGCGCCGGAAGCTTGTTTCTGGAACAACAGGAAGCTGGAAGAGGTTGAACCAGAGGCGTCACCTGCGAGTGTGACCAGACAGAACCAGAGACCGACTCAAGAGAGAGAGAGAGAAAGAGAGAGCGTCACCTGCGAGGAAGAGGTTGAACCAGAGGCGTTCCGCCGACGCCTGCGAGGAGGAACCAGAGCTGTGTAACCCAAAAGCCAAGAAGTCGAACCAGAAATTAAGTAAAACCTCAGATCCTCCTTCCTCCTCTGGCAATTTCTCTTCCCACATTCATCCCTGCAAAATTTCCTTCTTCGCTTCCTCCACACAAATAAATATATATGTGTGCGAGTGTGACCGTCGCTCAGATCTACATGTACATGGCGGCGACCATGGAGAAGACGGAGCACCGACGAAGGAGCCGAGAAAGGCTGCTCCGCTTGAAGATCCGGGGGCCGGAGCAGGAGCTTCGGTTTCGGCGACGATGGCTGTGACGGAAGCGGCGGCGAGCACAACGGCAAAGGCAAGCTTCTTCATCTCCATGGCGGATTCGGTAAAACACAGAGGAAAGTTTTGGATTTTACCAAATGACACCTTAGATAAGAACTGAGAAGATATGTTGCAGCCTTAGAGACCGAGAAGCTGTATTGAATGCTCTGCTAACTGGCACCTAAAGTTTCGATAGTATTTTAAGTGACTTTTAGCGCCCTATATTAAATATAGGGCGCTAAAAGTCGGGCGTATGGCACCCTTTCTTATGGCGCCCTTTCTAAGAGAAAGGGCGCCGTAGTGGCAACCTATGGCGCCCTTCCCTATAAAAGGGCGCCATAGGGGGGCCCTAAATACTATGGCGCCCTTTTTAGTATAAAGGGCGCTAAAGGTTTCCGCCTATTTTCAAAATTGCCACCGCCTTCACTTTTTACTCCCTTTTTTAGAAAAAGGACGCAAATTTCAGTCGTAAAATGTATTCTCTGTAGTAGTGGTTCTAATTCCAGCGATGAAGACATGAAATGAAGAGACAAGAAAAGAAGAAGCATCTTAGGGGAGAATAGAGAATTTGAATAAGATTTAGATTATACTCATGATGTAAAGAAGTACGTGCTGTAGAAGCAGAGGTAGACTTAACTTGGGATCATCCTATCACCTTCGCTGCTATATGTTACGGTCTACTCTAGAGAACCCTAGAATTCTCTATATTTCTCTTGTAAATACTTGTTTATTCTTGCATCTTCTAGAGTTCTCTACACATTTTTCACATGTGTAAATATCTTAGATATTTTAGGAGAGAATTTTGGAAGCTTTGATGTAAGCCGTCGGATCGAATCGATCTCCACCGTCCATTGAGGAGGTGGAGTAGTATAAATACCCCCAAGGGGTGGATTTGTAATCACCAAGCATACAAGCAATACAAAGCATTCTCCCAAGCTCTCCATCTCTCTCTAATTTCTCTCTCTAGACTTCCTTAGTTCTTATAACTAAGCTAAGTCCTTAGAAGGCTTACTAGCAGGTTCCGGAGCTTGAGTTCGAGCAAGACTTGCTAGGCCGCACGGAGCTTTCATCAAGTAAATACTAAGCCCGTGATAGTTGGTATCAGAGCCAGGTTGCTCACAAGCCTTAAGTTCTGCACAAGTTCCAGGTTCGAGGTTTGAGAGAAAGAGATGGCTTCAACTACGACCGACGTGGCTCCCCAACAAGGTGCTGGGAAGAAGGCCAAGGATAAGTTCACCAAGGAGTTACTTGCTGCTATAGAGGAGAGGATGGCTTTGTTGGAAGCTACCACATCCGAAAGGGTTGAGGATGTTGTCCAACGCAGTGAGGGGTTCGTGTCCAAGGAGGACGAAGAAGAACTAAGGGCCGAGATGCATGACGCTCTTCAAGCAGTTGCAAGAGGGTGGTCTGAGGAGGTGGAAACCCTCAGGGCCGAGAACGCTGCGTTACGGTCACAAGTGGAGGAGGTTGTAACGCAAGTGAAGACTTGCATGGCCGCGGTGGCCAACGTAAGGGCTGACCAAGTGCCTTCCTCTTCAAAGTCGAATGTCCCCAAGCCTCCTTCCTTTGGTGGAGCAAGGAATGTGAGGGAGATAGACAACTACCTTTGGGGACTTGAAGCTTACTTCGGCACAATGGGCATAACTGAGGAAACACCCAAGGTAAGCCACGCTTCCCTCTTCCTCAAAGATATTGCTCTTGTGTGGTGGCATCGCAGGTGTGACGATGTCAAAAGGGGGTCTAAACCTATCCAAACTTGGGATGAGTTCAAGAAAGGCCTCAAGAAACAGTTATATCCTGAAGACGCCGAACATGAGGTGAGAGCCAAACTCCGCCGCCTCCAGCACAAGGAAGGGCACATTCGAGAATATGTCAAGGAGTTCCAAGAACTACTATTGGAAATCTCAGACCTGAGTGAGAAGGATGCCCTCTTCACCTTCATGGATGGATTGTGTGGCTGGGCCAAGACAGAGCTCAAGAGGAGGGGAGTTCAAGATCTAGCCTCCGCCATTGCCGCTGCAGAATCCTTGGTTGAATACAAGAAGGAGTCATCCAAGAGACCGATCAAGAAGAGTACCCACAATGGCAAAGGTGGGGGAGAGCGCGATCATGGCCCCAGGAAGGACAAGACTGTGCGCTTCCACGACAAGGGTCCATCAAGGAAGGAAGATGCTCCCCGTAAGATCTCATGTTTCCTTTGCAATGGTCCGCATCGGGTCTATGAGTGTCCGAAGAAGGGGAAACTCGCCTCTCTCGTTATGGACCATGAGAAGAAGGAGGAGTCCCAACTTGCCTCTATGACATGCATTGGGGCCCTGGAGAAGAGAAGTAAGGAGCCTCAAAGGGGACGCATGTATGTCCAGGTCCACATTAACAAGCCCTTGTCCGCCATGATAGAAACTGGAGCAGACTTTGTATATATGACCAAGGAAGTGGCTGAGGAGATTGGCCTTCCTTATACTCAAGAGGAAGTTTATTTCAAAGGGATGAATGCAGGTAGCCTCCCTATCGATGGACTTGCTCGGGACACTCCAATCCAGATCCAGCAGTGGCAAGGGAAGGCCGATATCATAGTAGCCCCATTGGATGATAAGAAGCTCTATCTTGGGATAGACTTCATCGACAGGGCTAAGATCGTCCTTGAATCCTTCTTGGACTCCATGTACATCCAGGAGGGTAGGCGCAGGTACTATGTTCCAGTCAAACGGCAGATTGATGAAAAGAACATAATATCTGCTCTCCAGTTCTCTAAGGGTCTTAAGACACAAGAGACCACCTACTTGGCCACGCTGAAGATGGAGGAAGTGGTCAAGGATGCAACAGTACCTGAAGCAGTCCAGGAGGTACTTGATAGGTTCAAGGATGTCATGCTGACTGAGCTGCCCAAGAAACTTCCTCCAAAGAGGGAGGTCGACCATGCAATTGAATTGGAACCAGGAGCGAAACCACCCGCCTTCGCTCCATACTGCATGGCACCTCCAGAATTAGAAGAGCTCCAGAGACAGTTGAAGGAGCTACTCGATACCGGGTACATCCGTCCCTCAAAATCCCCTTATGGTGCGCCGGTACTTTTTCAAAAGAAGCATGATGGTTCCCTTCGACTCTGCATAGACTATCAGGCGCTCAACAAGATTACCATCAAGAACAAGTACCCAATTTCTCGGATCGATGATCTCTTAGATCAACTTGGAGATGCCAGGTACTTCACTAAACTCGATTTGAGGAGTGGATACTACCAAGTCCGTATAGCCGAAAGAGACCAACCAAAGATGGCATGTGTTACACGGTATGGATCATATGAATTTCTTGTCATGCCTTTTGGTCTCACAAATGCACCGGCAACCTTCTGCACTCTAATGAATAAGGTACTTGCTCCCTACCTTGATCGTTTTGTGGTAGTTTATCTTGATGACATTGTCATATATAGCAAGACCTTGAAGGAACATATAGAGCACTTGAGACAAGTGTTTTCTACATTGAGGGACAACCAGCTCTACGTCAAGAAGGAAAAGTGTTCCTTCACCCAAGAAGAGGTGCCTTTCTTGGGACACATAATTGGCAGGGGAAAACTACGCATGGATCCGACCAAAGTACAAGTCATTCTTGAGTGGGAGCCTCCCACCAAGGTCACTGAGCTAAGATCATTTCTTGGCTTGGTAAACTACTATCATCGATTCATCAAAAGCTATTCTGCTGTGACCGCTCCACTTACCGATTTGTTGAAGAAGAAGCAAGTATGGAACTGGAGTCCCAAATGCCAACAGGCCTTCGAAGCTCTGTAGAAAGCTGTAACTGAAGAACCCGTACTTGCCATACCAGATCTCAACAAATCATTTGAGCTACACACAGATGCTTTTGACTTTGCCATTGGTGGGGTCTTAATGTATAATGGACACCCCATCGCCTTCGAAAGCTGGAAGCTGAATGATACAGAAAGGTGGTACACAGTGCAGAAAAAGAGATGACCGCGGTGGTTCATTGTCTCCGAACATGGAGACACTACTTACTTAGGAGTAAGTTTGTGATCAAAACAGATAATGTAGCTACAAGCTACTTCCAGACTCAGAAGAAGCTTACTCCCAAGCAGGCACGGTGGCAGGATTTCCTTGCAGAGTTTGAGTACGTCATGGAATACAAGCCAGGCAAGGCTAACCTGGTAGCCGATGCTTTGAGCCGTAAGAGCACCCTTGCCAGCATCTACCGTCCTCAGAATAATTTGAGGGAGCGTATAAAAGAAGGGCTGAAGCATGACAAGATAGCCCAATCCATCCTTAACCTCATGGAGGAAGGCAAGACTCGAAGATTTTGGGTCGAGGATGGACTCTTACTCACAAAAGGCCAGCGCATCTATGTACCTTCTCATGACAACCTTCGAAGAGAGGTGCTGAAGGAGTGTCATGACAGTAAGTGGGCCGGTCATCCTGGCCTACACCGCACGCTGGCTCTTGTAGGAGACTCCTACTATTGGCTTCAGTTGAAGGCAGATGTCGAGGCCTATGTGAAGATTTGTCTTGTGTGCCAACAGGACAAGGTTGAACAAGCCGCACCCGCCGGATTACTGCAGCCTCTCCCCATTCCTGAGCGTCCCTGGGAGAGTATTTCTATGGACTTCATCGTGGGTCTCCCCACGAGTGAAGGTTTGAATTGGATCATTGTAGTGGTTGATCGGTACTCCAAATATGCCACCTTCATTGCCGCTCCCAAGGAATGTTCGGCTGAGCAAACGGCCCAATTGTTCTTTAAGCACGTGGTCAAGTATTGGGGGCTACCACGTTCTATAGTTAGTGACCGAGATACTCGCTTCACTGGGCGGTTCTGGATGGAACTGTTCAAGCTCATGGGTTCTGAGCTCAATTTCTCTACAAGTTTTCATCCTCAGACCGATGGGCAGACTGAGAGGGTGAATGCTCTTCTAGAACTCTATCTGAGGCACTATGTAAGTGCCAATCACCGAGATTGGGCAAAGTTGCTGGATGTAGCCCAATTCTCATACAACCTCCAGAAGAGCGAGTCCACCGGGCGAAGTCCATTCGAGGCCCTCATAGGACAACAACCCTTTACCCCCAGTGCAATTGCCGCTGGTTATAAAGGTCCAAGCCCTCCTGCGTACAAGTTCGCAAAGGACTGAAATGATCAAGCAGACATTGCCCGAACCTACTTGGAAAATGCCTCCAAGAAGATGAAGAAATGGGCTGATAAGAAGAGATGCCCGAGGGAGTTTCAAGTCAGGGACCTCATCCTTGTCAAGATGTACTCCCATGCGAGGTTGTAAGGTAGGCACAGGGGTCTCCTCTGGAGGTATGAATGACCTTTCCCTATTCTTAAGAAAGTAGGGACCCATGCCTACAAAGTCGAGCTGCCTGCCGGAATCAAATATCACCCCGTCTTCCATGTAAGTCTACTCAAGCCTTATCATGGAAATCCATTAGACCCGGATAGAGGCATCTCACAGCGTGCACCCATGAGCATAAAGGTTCAGCACGACAAGTAAGTTGAAGAAATACTTGCTAACCGTAAGGTAAGCCGCTCAAACCAGCCTCCAATTCATGAACTTCTTGTCAAGTGGAAAGGACTTCCTCAAAGTGAAGCAAGCTGGGATCCCATTTCACATTTGTGGCAATTCCGGGACCAGATCCAGGCGTACAAGGTCAAGAAGGCAACGAGGACGTCGCCGGATTAGGTGGGGGAGGATGTCACGGTCTACTCTAGAGAACCCTAGAATTCTCTAGATTTCTCTTGTAAATACTTGTTTATTCTTGCATCTTCTAGAGTTCTCTACACATTTTTCACATGTGTAAATATCTTAGATATTTTAGGAGAGAATTTTGGAAGCTTTGATGTAAGCCGTCGGATCG
>JANTPZ010001461.1:0-32245 GCA_025593235.1 Vachellia pachyceras | reverse complement strand
ACAAGCTCTAGTTGTATAAAACATTTGACCAATGAATAATACATAGTTCTATCTTGTATTAAATATGTGTTTCAGATGTTTGAATTTCAAAAATAATTGTTCGTTTTATAGACTATTCACATAACTCCCTTATCTTTTGAATGTAAGGGATTTTTTGAAAAAAATATTATATATTTTATTTATTAAAAACACTAATAATCGGTCTAAAAATTTTGGTACCATTTTTTTACTCCCTTAATTGTTAGCTAATATTATTGCATGAATTAACCATTTTCTTATTCTCTCTTCTACAGTCATCCTCTCTTAATAAATATGGAATTTTTGAAAAATAAATTATATTTTTAACATATTTAATTCCTAAACAATTTTTTAATAGTTCGGTTATCTAAATCTTAGAGGAGTTATTGTTATAAAATAGGATTAAAAATAAGCATAGAAAACAAACTAGACACCCAGATTCCCCTTTCCACAATCTCTTTCATTCTCTGTTTTCCATTTGTTGCCATGAAGAAACATTCACACCCAACTTTGGCCATGCACAAACAGAATAATAAAAACAGCAACAATCCATATCCCACTCAAACATTCTAAAAATATGGACGTGTTTGTAAAGACAATACAGAAGTGCTTTTATGTAAGTCAAGATAAATATATAAAAAAAAATTATGTTATTTTATAAAAAAATACTATTAAACATATGTTTGGGTAGTACACAAGTGTTGTCGGACACACCATATCAAATGAAAAGAGAGTATGAGATCATGCAACATCCTCTGCTACAGGACAGAGATGGTTTAAGGTTCCATAACTATTAATCTCATCAAAAACAAAACAGGGAATTGAATGATCATTACTTTGACCTCAACAGTGTTGCATGATTGAACGGCGCCTGTGGGCCCTGTCTGCCCATTTCACAACACAATCATCATCATTCTTATTCCTCTGCCTAATCTTCTTCACATCACATGTATATATAGATTATATATAAATGAATTAATTACTGATATAATTTGATTGCTTTGGCAAAAGCACTTGAGTGTCCTGCTGTTTTAATTATGCAAAGGTATTCACTATCATAGCTGAATCATGCTCCACGTCCATCCATTTTCTTCAATTCAAATTCCAATTTGGGTCCCCATCTAATAATTCACCACTTGCATCCAAACAAAACCTAACTCTACTTCTTTACCCAAAAAAAAACCTAACTCTACTTCTACTTTTCAATTTTTATATTTTTATTATTATTAATTATCCAACTTGTAAAGGAATGCCTACAGTTCACCACTTCAATTTAAGGTGATATGATTTTGCCACATAAAAATTAAATAATTTCATTTTATATACAAAACGATTTATGTAATTAAGCAGTATTCACCACTACCATAAGCAATAAGAACAAGAAGCCTTGTTAAGTTTAAATGACCCAATATTAAAAACTAATATGATTAAAATGCACAAATGCAATAAATTTTGGTTAGGTTATATAAAAATGATTTGATTTTTCTAAACTAATGTTGGGATTTGAATTTTGTGAATTAAAAAAATCACAAAAATCACATTAAGAAAGATAACTCTTAATTAAATCCGACAATGCTATATTATACTGTGATAAAGAATAATAATGCAAATAGTGAAATGGTGTGATAAGCTTGAGTTGAAATAAAAGCCCACTTTAAGCTTCATGCATGTATCTGTGTGTCACTTTTAGATCAAACTGATATCCACCAAGTGGGAAATGGGGAAAGTATTTGGATTAATAGCATGAGATTCTCTGAGAAAAAAGTGTGAATATCTTGTGATTAAGGTGGTTCTTCATCATTACAAACCCCATTTTAGTTTCTCTATTTTTTAAACTTTTGATGATGTTAGGTTTGCCTTATAGTCCTTTGGTCCTATGGATGGAGGGGTCCCCCTTCCTTTTCCTCACTCAATTAGTGCTTTAAAAGAGGCTATCAATTGAGTTCTCAGTTGGATACAAAAGGTCTCACAATGACGTGTGTTGTTGTTGTCGTGTACCCAATCATCTCTGTTCATAATGCAATTACAAAATCTTTAAAAGAATACAAAAGTTAGATAGATATAACCCACACACAAAAAAGATTACCCCAGTATGCTTTGAATCATTACCATTCCTACTGTTTGGGGGGGGGGTGTGTGTGTGATATACCTTTCTTATGTGATTGTATATAGCTTTCATATCATATGTCATCTTGTCTTATAGAATGTATCATTTAAATCTAAAAGGTGGTGATTGAATAAAACACAAAAGATTGTATGCATTGTCGTCTTTTCTCACTGATTCTACTTTATAGTTTTAAGAATCGAATGACCAAGGAAACGAATCAATATGATTCTTTTAATTGAAAGGGTAGTACTGACTATTTAAGGTTATAAGTGTGATCTAACACATGATCTCCTATTTAGAGGGGAGCCTACATGCAACTGAACCACTGGGCCATTGACCAATCAGTTTGATTTTATCAGCTAAAATTTTAATCTGAGATTGAGTTTACTGACGCAATCTAACCCCATAATGAAATCCTGTGACACAAATAAACACAGCTAAATTGGTCCTCTCACCAATTCGAAATGGGGCCTGGTCCCAAAGACAAGAGGGTATTAAAGGTGTAAAAGGAGGGACCAAGGCCCACTAGAAGTTGAACTTTTTTTTACTGTGAAACTACTTTCGTGCTGTGAAAAAAAAATGAATGAATGAAAATTGTAGAAATTCACCATTGATGATCATGCAGACAACTTAGGTTAAGGTTGTTGCACCTCTTTGACATTATCAAATATCAAAACCTTTAAAGCAGTAACGAAAACTGAGTGAAAACCCATAGCATTATTGTCATAAACTGCTGCTCCACATGGGTAATATAGATATTTGTTCTACTCTAGCATATCAAATTATCTCTAGAGATTGGCAAGGCTCACTTAAAATTTAAGATTTGACTTGGCCATGATTTGAAATTAGATTACATGACTTTGACAATTACATAGCAACATATAAATAGCTGTAGCATAGATTATTAATTAGATTTGGATTTACGTTGAAGATCAATGTGAAACCAATCACACAGAATATAAGGTTATAATGAAAGCATTAAAGAAATAGGAGTAATAACTGCAGACAGATGTTAAACTACAAGTAATAATTAAAACAGCTAGTTTTCAGCAAGATTGCGGGAAAGAAAGAGCTTTCGTTACTCAAGCATTAGAACACATTTAAAATATAAAATAAGTCACATCTCGGCAGATAATGAAGAGAGGTAAAAGCTTTCATTGAGGTTCCCTCTTTACAGTGTTGCAAAACTTGCTACATAATGTAACAGCTCAAAAAACCAAAGAAAAGAAAAAGGGCCCTAGGTTAAAACTGGCTAAAGAATGAGAGAAGGGTAAAAACTTACAGATTAGGGCAAGGAAAGCTAGTATACAAAAAGGATGACACTGAACCACAGTTGCTAACCTAAAGATCCGGTGTGTAAGGTAGGAGCATATACAAAAGGGTGAACAAGACATTTAAATATTTCACCCTTTGGCTTAACAACCTGTTATTGTCAAGCAAGTCAAAAGAACCTACAATGAATTGAGAGGCGTTGAATACAAAGGTGATTCCTCCGGTTCATGAATAGAAGGGCTTGTTGAATTTTCGAGATTAAGCAAAGGTTCAAGTCTTCTGTGGACCTCGTTGCTTAGAAGATTAATCTCTTCTTCAATCATGTTCAACGCCGTCTTGCAAGACTCCTCATCTCTGAAAGCCAAGGTCCATCTTCCATCTAAAGCTTTCGCTTTTACATTCCCATAGCCCTGGCTCTTGGCAGGATCCAAAAAGGGTAGAGAGGATGGACGAATCCGCAAGTGTAACCATCTTGGATGTTTTTCATCAATCCTGGGCTGAAGGATGAAGATAAAAATGATTGATATACACTGACACAATAAAGTATATAATTAAATACTCATCACTGCAAATCACACTGCAACAAATATCTAAATCAACCAAATCAATTTGCAACATAATTGTCAGCACGCCCAATCTACTCAATTCAAACGACAAAGATAAAGATGCAAGAAATGCAGACACACATACATTACTACCAGACAAAGGTGCAGTAACTCGAACAACTCCACATCGCTTCTTCAATGGCAATTCTTCTACAAGCACAAGCCACCCTGATATTCCCCCGGAGACTGCTAAAAAGCAAAAATGACGCTCTTTGCCCTTCTCAAAGGCAATTCTACAAGGCACAGAGTTAACTGCACAAGAAAGACGAGAAATTTTACCACCCAAAAATAGCTAGTTGAGAGCTCACTTACGGTGTTATCTAGGCATCTAGCATTTGTTCTCTTGACCAGAAAGAAATTCCAGACAAACAAAGAAGACGAATAGCTACATCTTGTGATAAACTATCACAAGTTGTCAGTTGATTCCATCATATTTCATTATTTTCTTAAGTGTTATGCTACAGTTACAACGCATTTTCTACAGGGGCCCCCAAAAGTATAAATGGAGAAGCATCCCTTCAAGCCATTTCTTAACCTCAGCATAGCACATTTCTCTTCTGTCAGAGTTTTTAGAAAGGAAAAGTTTCAACATCCTATATTCACCAAAGAGCAATCTAAGCTTGAGAGCAACAACCTCAGTGCATGTGAAATTTGTAGTCCACAATGCTTACCAAGACTGACTTCAGTGCCTGGCTTTGGGTCTGATGCATCAAGGCCAGAAGTTTGGGCACGAGAATCCACAGGAAGATCATCAGGAGGAAGAATGGGAGGTTGCTCAGGCAAAGGTCTCCCAAGCGTGAAAATTTGAAGTTGGTGCAGAAGTACAAACACCTGAAGTGGAAGGAAGACAAGGAGCTCCCATCATCTAAAGGTAAACCACTGATGAAGCACAAGAATCCAGAATTTTAATGCCTAAAACATGTTTTGAAAAAATGAACTAGCTCAGACCTTCACCAACTCGTGCATTCTTTCACCAGCAGCAAGTGACGACCCATCTGGAACATTATCTGCAGGGGAACAAATACAATCATTTACAGGTCGTCTTAATTTTACATCCATGACAGTTTTGGCGAAAGAAAAAATAGTCATGAAACAAGTACTAGTTTACCTTCTGAAGAGAACTTCCGAGGTGGGATAAGCATGAACTTAGGGTCCTTCCGAGGAGATGATGACTCCATTGCTACAAGTAGAAAATTTTGCAGTTTGAACATACAAGTAAATCTCTGGAGCCACACGAATTCAACAGGAAGAACAAAGAACAAATTAACAATCACCTCTTTTGCACCTTCTCCACTCATCACGGAGAACAGTTACAAGTAGATCAGACCAGAAACCTTTAACCTCCTCTACAAGGGAAGAAGTACAATTCTTATATGAAACCTGTATTTGAGAGGAATACATGAGTAACAACAACTAGAAGCAATTAGTACGGTATGAGACTGAAATGTAGCATGAAAATAATGATCCAGGATGACATTCATAACGGATAATAAAACTTATATGTTTACCCCTATTCAGAACCATCATCCCATTTAAAAACTAATTTTGTTTTTTTGGAAATAATCTCTTTCAACCATTGCACTACACAGTAAGGATGTTTCTGATCCAGGTTGACACTCATAGCGGATATTAAAACTTAAGTATGGATCATAATCTTCCCTCAAACTTCTCAGAACCTCCTCAATGGGTTCAACCTAGTGTCCTCAGAAGTTTAATTTTTTTATATCACCAACAGAAAGCAAAACAAATAATTGTCCTTGGGACAATTTTTTAAGGTTTGGGATCATCAAGAAATATAATTTAGGAACTTCTTGAATCTTGACGAGGTTTACAAGAAACCCAATTTGATTATTTTTGTGTGAGTGATATATAGAGAATCAAGATGGAAGATGTTATCCCCAGACAAGGATGGCTGGTCAGCTCAAGTTTAAAAACAATAATACAATAACCCTGTAGTCAAGTTCTTTGCATAGATAATTCATTTTTAAACTACATAATCAAAATAGGCTTTAGGTAACCAGGTCAGTAGCTCTTCAATGATAAACCTACAGACATCATATCGATGGAATGGGTACATAAGTTTTAAGATGAACATTAATTATATGTGGTTAACTCATGCATGATTGCTTTCTATGCATATATCAGACATGAGAAGCCTTTGAAAGCAGAATATTTGAAGGACTGCAAAAGAAACTGACATGTATTATCCCAGATCCTATGCCATGAGGACCTATCAAGCCCACCCTATTATTTCAGCTCACAGAGCAAACAAATTACACATTTGTAAAGAATGTAAAATCATAGACGTATGCAACTTCTGTGGAAGTTTGTTGCCAGTAAAACCTAATATATTCTTACTTTCAGCAATTCAAGGTGATGGCCGTTGAATTCTGCCTCACTGCAAGGAAGCAACCGGCGCAAAAGCCAACCACCATCCCAAAGGGTCTCTGCAGATAAATTAGAACGGCAAAAGAGACTGACTAATGCATCAACCACCTGAAAAAAACGACCCACAATTTTCATATTATATAATCACCACTAACCATAACATACTTGTTTTAGGCGAAATGCCATACAAAAACAAGCAATTTAGCATATATAAATTTTGTCCTGAATTTTAGACCGGGCTTACATGCACTGACTCTATATCCTATCATAGAGAGAATGGAAATGAATTATTAAAAGTTTTCTGTTTCAGAACACAACTTTACACAAGCCGGAGGCGAGAAGAATATTCAAGTACAGTGAAAACTTCGGTTTATTTGCTCAAAAAGGAAACCACATGCTTTCAGCTAAGTTTGTTTCTATTATGGTTTTCTGTTTTATTCAAAAGCTAACTACACTGAAGCCCCATTTGGTTAAACTGAAGGAGAATGAATCTGTTTCCATCACGATAATTGGGATTGAAATATCTTTTTTATCATTATAACATTACTTGTTAATAACTATTTATTTTTATGTACATAGAGATGAACAAGTACCTGAAATATATGTACACGAGGGCTTGTTCCTACTTCAGAAGATGGACAAAGTACTCCGTATTGCTCCTGCAAGACATGATAAACAACAAAAATTAGGAAGCCAACCATCATATACAGCCGTTTTCCCCTTTCAAATTATACTTATTTAGGACTAAGCTATCCCCACAAAATGTGAGGACCTTGAAAAGAACAAAGCCAAGCAAATAATTCAGAACGAAGGGATGAATATACTTCAAATGAATTTTAAATTTCTAATCTTCACAGACAAAATCTTGCATTGTTTCAATGATATGCTCGTAGCAATCCCCAATTAGAGAGAGATTAAATTGCTTGTTTGACTTTGAAGATCAAAGACACCATTTATATTCTTTTATGCAGCAAAAAAGTTTTAACCACATAAAATGGCAGCCATGACCATATAAGATTATTGATAGATCATTTGAAAAACAAAAGGATCAAAGCCAGCCTATGGAGATAATATTCCCCATAAAGGGCCACAACCAGCATTGTAGTGTTAGCCATGATTTGCCAGAGAAAAGCCAGCCTATGTAGCCTCTAGGGACTAGGGCTGCAAACAATGGTAGAATGTTTGGACCCAATTGCAGGTTACAGGACTCGAGTACCATGTCACACATCTGGAATTATAATGGAGGCTTCACAAGAATTTTGGCCTCTATAACCTCATAACTAAAGTCTGAAATGTAGTTCTTAAGTGTGTAAATGGAGAAGCTACTACATTCAACATTCAATGACCAACCATCCCCAATTCTCACTAAGAGATACTTACAGTCCCATGATACTAAATATCAATCATGATGTCATAAAATTTAAGACAGTCCATATTTTAGAATCACTGTTAAGCAGAACCTGCTAATACCCTATATATTCACATCCACGATGAGGGCAAAGTTCACCAATCGCTTCGTATATCATTGAATCCAGCGGCCATTTGATAGAGAAGTTTTAGCATAGGACAACCATTAACATGAATAACGATGGCGATCCTCCATTAGTAAAGGCAAAAAAAGGATTCAAACAATCAGATATGAAATTGCCAGCTATTGTAACTAGTTAACAAGATGGGACCATGCTCCATTTCAAAAAAAAAAAAAATCAAATACAAAATATAAGAATGATCGGCAACAACTAAAGTATAGAGGGAACCACAAACCTTAATCCTTCCAACATAGACATCAAGCTCACCATTGATGTCATCCTTCGTCAAGCTACTTTCTGAAGAAAAAAGTTTCTCTTCACCTGAAGCCTCACCAACTAAAGCTTGCTACACAAAACATGCATTGCCAAATACATCAACAAGAGACCATACTCATCAAAAAGAGGAAAAGGAAAAGTTGCTCTTCATCTGAAGGTACACCAATGTTTGGCCAAAAAAAAAATCTATAGGCACACCAACAAAAGCTTGTTGAACAAGTATACATTGCCAATTGCATGAAATTTTGACAAGATAGATAAGCCTAATATCAAACCTCGCAAGGAAAAAATAAAGCAAATGTAGAGATTATAAATAAATCATCCTGGATTGAACATTCTATGAAAGCCTTTCTATGAGAATCATTCAAGATGTCATACATTCATGCATCCAGATTACAGGCTTTGCTTTCTTGACTTGACCCAGAAAACTTCTACTACAAGCAAAAGATACCAACAGGAATTACAATTTTTCCCATTCTTGTTCTCTCCACAAAAGAAAAATAACTTCTCCCTTGCCTACAAAAGCCCTGAACCTCAACTTCATTTGCAGTGTTCTGTATCCTCGAACGTAGTGACATCACTCAAGACTACTAAGCATTAACAGAAATAGTGAGCATCTAAATTTAAATAATTTTGTTCATTATCTACAGATTAAAATGACAATGGAAAATGCAGATATCTTGTCTCAAAAGCAATTATTATAATGGAATACTAATTGAGCTAAACTTCTAGAATCAGGATATAACTAAAAAAATTATAATAATTACTTTTTCCTAGTAGGCATAAATGATAATATTTAGGGCATAAAATATAATTAAAAACAGACCAATGTCTAAGATAACCTTGTGTAAAGTTCGGGCAATATAGTAGTTTGATCTGACCAACCCAAAATTGACAAACATTAAAATGAAAGAATGTGACATACCAATAAAAGTTTTTTGTGTTGTTTGCGTTGTGGAAGAATTCCAAGCCCGTCAAGCATCGATTCATCAAGTTCTATAGAACAAGATACATTAAAAGATCAGAAACATATGCAATGGAGAAGTCATGGAAATCTTAGCTGTACAACCTTTAGTTTGCAGCAGAGTTGCAAGAACATTCAAAGATCCCAAAACTGCTAGATCATCCCCCTGTGTTAGGTAGGCAAGCAAAACCTCCCTACAGAAAACATAGAAGTTATGACAAGAACCAGACAAGACACATCATAAGAAAATAATTAAATCACAATTTAAACTGGGATATGGCAGTATGGCACTGCCATAAGTCATGCCAACAAATACATAGGCAACAATTCTCAATCCAAAGTATTTGGAGGATCCAAAAATAAATCAAAACTCTGTAAGTGAACAAAGTGCCTTTTACCTTACAGCTAAATTTGAACCACTACAATCATTCTGTGTGATAACATGCTCAGGATGAAAACCTGAAGAACTAGATGAGCATGGAGCACTGTCCATTGAGCATCTAACATCATTGTTAGTAAGACTACCATCATCTGACTCTTGGCTTTCAGATGAGAAACCACGATCAGATATATGGCCATTGACTTTACCCCTATAACTTTTTGCAAATGCCTCCAAGGGATAAAAAAGAGCGGCAGCTATTGTATTTGACAAATCTTTGATTTTGACGATCCTCAAGATGCAACAAAGTAGATAGAGAGAAGTGACAATACCACTCTGTATGTCCTGAATAAACAAACTACCAAATATTAATGAGAAAATGTTGCAAAATATAATCGAAACTCTTCAATAGATTTTCAAACAGAGAAAAGTGGATCAAAGAAGTGAACAGAGAGGACAGTGAAGTTTCATACATTAACAGCAACTATCCTCAGGGAAGGAAGAAGTAATGGAAATATCAGAAGCATAAGGATGTTATCGGTTATGAGCCTCCCAACATCAGGAATTCCAGCAGAGACAATGTCACTAAAATAGTAAAGGTTATCCTCAATTTCATCTACAGCAGCATGAATTGTAGAGGTCCATTCTGACCGTGGATTTCTGTCTCAGTAACCAACAATGCTCCTTTAGACACAAGAAATATAACTAATATTTCAAAGGAAATTTAAAAAAAAATGCTTACGTTAATATATCAGATATCAATCTATTTAAATCCACACACTGCTTCCTAAAAAATGAAATCAGGTTTGAGAAGTAATTGGTGTGAGGTGTGCTGGTTATATATCTGTTGACACTTTCATCTCCAACTGAAAAATAGTACAATAATTAAATCAACATTTTTCATAACAGGATTAGTGTTCAGGATGCATTAGTCTGTGTGTGTGTGTGTGATTTTTTTTGGGTTGGAGGGGGGGGGGTGTAATAAAGAAGACATAAATACTCACCATGATAAACATTAAGGGTCACAGTCCGTACTGCAGTTCGAACCATGTTTTCCTCATGAAAGGCAAAGCGTATGGCCTCAACATATAGTGGGAATGAAACTACTTCTTCCTATATGAATAGAAAAATACAGTAAAAAGTTTGGACCTCTCAAAATCAAAGGCAGTTCAATCTAATCCCAAGCCAAAAGTATGTCTATAGGATAAAATACCGTGTGACCAGTTAATAGAAGATGGAAATGGAAGCGGAGAAGTGGGGTGAAAGAAGTCCATTACCCATCGTATGCACCAATGCTGTGACGTGTTCTGTTATGATTTTCTATTTTTATTAGTTTAATTATATTATTTAACACTATAAATAGCAATTTGTAATAGAAATCTAGGAGCATCATGATTGAATTGTTAGTGTACTGGAAATTCTCCTGGCTTTGTTGGTTTATGAGGTTAAAATTCTTGCTCATAATATCTAGAAAAGATTATTTCCCACGATTGTTGGATGTTTTCGGGTTTGAGATTCTTGCGCTGATCATCTCTACTGTCATTCCTATTTCTTAATTAGATTCTATCACGATATACGATGTGGGGTATAGGTAGGGAAGGAGAGGGAAAGAGGGAGAATCAGACAAGGAAAGATAGAATATCATTATTCTCATAACCTAATTACAACTTGACCAATCCCCCATACTCATAAAATTAGACGCACGATTGCCCAAGGTTTACAAACAGTGTCATTAATCAACCTTGCATAGCCAGAAAGTTTAGAGCTACAAAAGCCCACCAAATGTAGTGTCATTTACCATTCCAATGCCATCAAAATGATAACATCGAACCAAGAATTGCAAAGATACCACTCAAGACACTTCAGCACCATAATTAGAATCCTATGAAAAGGAAACCCAGCAGGAAGAAAACTTACATTGTGAATCTTTACAAGCAGAGAAATTGTATTCTTGTTCAATTTTCCACTTATTGCTCTACAAAAAAATCAAAAGACATGAAACCAAAGAACTGGTTAATCATATATTACCAAAAATGGTACTAAAAATTAGATTAGAAATGATGGCGGAAAAAGGACTTTGTCTAAGGAGATCATAACTACTATCTATCAGTATGGAATGTATTAAAAACAAACCTTAAAAAGGATATGTAGTATGACAATAGCTCTTCATTGCGAAAGTCAAATGAATATGTTATCAGGTAGTTCATATGTTCATTACTAAACATATAGTCTGCAAACATCTCAACAGACAACATCACCATCAGTGTTACTCCATGTGATAGAGAAGCTAACACAGAAACAGAAAAAAGTTCATGAGATCATAATCTTACAAATAGCATGTTCACTTTTTAGGTTTTGGATCATGATGCTCACTGTTTGCAGCAACTGAAGTGAAACACTAACAGTTGTGCTCTGTTTTAGAATGCGTACAAACTGTCCCATGACCTGCCTTTCCATGAAGAATCTGCCACAAGCCAGGATATAAGAAATTGCTGGGATATAAAATGAAAGTAATTATATAAAGGAAACAGGCATTAAGGAATCTCACTCAAAAAAGCTTGAGTCATGTTGGTCACCATATGTTATCAACTCTGCAATTGATCTCAGTGCCTCAACAACAAAATCCTTCCAACCATTCACAGGTAAAAAAAACAAATGATAGGAAAAAGTCAGCAAAAATATTAAGCTACCAAGGCTTGGGGGAATCATTTATAACTCATAATACCTTATTAACGTCATTAACAATTTGAACTTTTGCCAATTGATCGCTTAAGTACCTAAATACCAAAAGGAAGCAAAACTAAGTTATTGGGTAAAAAAACACAAATCCAGCAAAAGTAGGAACCTTTTTCGATTCAGTTAATGAAGAAACTTTATTAGAAAGAAAGAAAGAAGGAGTCAACAAACTAGGAGTGGGTATCCTCCTAAAAGGGAGAAACGAAAGGAAAAGAAAATTTAAGAACCAAGGAAAAAAAACCAAATAGAAGCCACAAAGATAAACTGATAGCATAAGGATATGCATGTAAGGGAATATAGCCACAACCTGAGAGTGACCTCATTTTCTAAATTAAGAACACACAGCTTCAAACATTTGAATAAATAAAATGAAAGAAAATAATATTTAGCTTCTAGAGCCAATGTATATAGTAAACTTAGTCTTAGTCAAGGAAGTCAGCACCTCAAGACCCAGAATGCTAGATACAGGCGATGATTTTCTTCCATATGTATTAATGGTCATGTAAAACATTCAAGACAAATTTATATGCATAAATGTTAGCTTGAACGCATCAAATCAATAATTATGCATAGAAATCAAAGAAGGTCATCTAGTGTACACCATTGTTACCATAAACGAAGTAATTTTGGCATAGGCTTTTAGCAAATTTGCATATAGAAGTGGCTCAAAATTAAGAAAAAAGTGTCTGAATAAAATATAGAGAGGTGAAAGGAGGGCATTATTTTGTCTTGAATCTACCAAAAAGCTATGTATCAGAAAATGCCCAGCCCCAGGTACTATGCATTGGATGTGATTTTCAGTTTCTACTTTAACAAATCCCTCTGCTTGCTTTGGAACTTGATAAAAGCTTGCTCATGGCAATATAATCAGATCTATCAGCCAATTTCCAGATTTTTTATCTCCGTGTATGGTATCCCACAGATATTTTCTTTAATGCTCAAGGGGGGTAGAACTGTTTTGAGTAGCGATAGAGGCCTAAACAGATTATAACTTTGAAGCAGATGCTGCAAATGCAATTAGAAGACCCAATTCCAAGTCCATACTCCATACGAATACCAAGTGCATAATTAGCTGGATCAACCTCACGATAATGCAACAAACCAACCTAGGGGCAAATCTAGCCCAACATCATGCCAGGGCTAGAGCATAGAAATGCACTGCCTTCCAGAAAAATATGATTTATTAATGACATAAAGAGAATGAGAGTGGAAACAAAACCAACCAAATCCTTCTGGACAAGCCGTCTGGAAACATTCACAACCCCTGATCAGTAATACATCGCTTCAGTGTCCCTGTTCCATCCCACCCCTTCCACTAATCTATAATACATATATGAGAATACAACAAGCAACTATAGTGTACAAATCATTCTGTCACTGCGGCATCATGCATATCAAAACCTACCTCATAAGCATATACAAATCAAGAAGATGCTAACCTAGACGCATATCTCTGGGAACTAATTATAGAGGCAAAGGCATGAATAACATCACACCACCATGCTTATATTGGTAAAGATAAAAATTGGCAGTGAAGCGCTCATCTTGAACCGTTACTCTAACCGAAAACAATAAGAGAGGGAAGTTGCGTATATGTTCCAAGGTTGCCGTTAAGGTCTTCAAGCATGAAACGAGACTTAATCGTGGATCGCCTGAACTTTTGATAAACATGTTGTGGTTAGGGAATTAAAAGCATAAAACGGGACATAAATGTGACTCAACTGAACCTTTGATAAACATTCAGGTTGATAGTTTTGAACGTAAATACGCAATGCTTGTACGCCCATAAATCTGTAAAGCAAATTTCAATGGAATAACACTGAGTTAAATAAGTTTCCCATCTGCGTTCCATTACAATATGTTCCCTCAATTTTCAAAACATAGATCGCTGTATTTCCAAATACACCAACAAGCCACCACCCGAATTTACCCCGATGAGAATTCATCGAGGCAAGCAATTAAGGAAGCCAAGTGCTATACAAGTAGCCCAGTCATTCTTATTAAAGGTTCAATTGAAGTGACAGATTAAAACCCAGTATTGCACAAGCAAGCCAAATTGAGCTATGTAGCCAATCCGTAACCGACCTGAGTTCATCTAGGGAAAAACGATCTCTGGATCTCCAGAAGGAAAGCCACATGATTGAAAATGATCAAACCTCCAAATTGAGGCCACTTAAGTTCATTCTGGAGCCTTCAATAAACACCCCAAAGTGGTCCCAGTGTAGAAAGAAATCATAAAATTGACACCGGTCTCGCAGCAGAAATGGAACAGCCCTTCTTGCACCAATAGGAAACTGGCGGGAAATTGCCTGATCTCAGAGACGAAGGCACGGAGAAATAGAGGAAGAGTAGAGCTTTTGAAGGATCCCGATGTAAGGAACTGTTCAGAGAAGAAGTAACAAAACTAGAGAGCGCTGATCTGAAGATCGAATGGATCAGTTTGTTATCAAAAGTTTGATTGGGTTATTAATTTATTTTGTTACTAATAATAAAAAGATTTTATTTATAAATATCTCGATTAATATTTTTATCATAAGGATTAATAGGATATACTGCATTTAAGTTAGAATATCTTAGTATATCTTAAATTTAAATATTTAAATAAAGATATTAGGATTATTTTAGATTAATTATTGTAATCTCTTCTTATAAATAGATTAGCAATCATAAAATTGACACCAGTCTCGCAACAGAAATGGAATAGCTCGTCTTGCACCAATCGGAACTGCTCGATCCTTCCGAGCAGCTTCGGGGCAGGAAATTGCCTAATCTCAGGGACAAAGGCACAGATATATATGCTCTGTTTGGCAAAGCTTTTCAGGAGTTTAAAAGCGCGTTCAACAATGATTTTCCGTAAAACGAGATAATCTCATTCACATATTTACCTCGACTTGAGTAAAAGTACTTCTCCACCGTTTTTCCAAACGAGCACATAGAGGGAGAGTAGGGCTTTTGAAGGATCGAAGGAGCTGTTAATAGGAGAAGTAACAAAGTGATAAATTATTGGGTATCGGAATCGTGGATGAAAATAATGGATCAGTTTATTGCAAATTTTATGACTTATTAATTTATTTTATGCTACAAATAATAAAGAAATATTATTTATAAATATTTCAGTTAGTATTTTTGTTATTAAGTATTATTAAAATCTAGTATATTTAGATAAGACGTCTTAGAATATCTTGAATTCAAATATTTAAATAAAGATATTAGAATTATTTTAAATTAATTATTGTAATCTATTCTTATAAATAGACTATCCTTTCTAAAGCTAGTTATGGAAAATATATTTATACTTTTGGGAGATTCTAATAAAATATTTGACTAGTGGGGATAAGTGGAGCGAGATCCCTTCTCTCTTTTCCTTATTAGAGTTGACTTAATTAGTTATATGAGTTCAAGATCCTTATTCATATTCCAATAAAGATTTTTTCACATCCTTCATTAAATTATGGGATTAAATTCTGAATTCATATTTTAATAATGACTTGTAATCTATTTCTTTCTACCTATTTAGGATACTAACATTTGGTATCAGAACTTAATATTTGGTATCAGAGTCTACCACAAAGTATACACGTTTCGGTTTGTAGAAAGCCGGGCAAGGTGATGGCGTACGGGAAATGGAAGAAGCTTGAGAATATTGCAAAATTTCAGTTAACACTAACACATCTCTTAAATGTTGCGATTTTTTTTTTTGGCATGTAAAGTTGCGAATTGATTATGGAAGTGGAAGCCTTGGAGGAGGAGGAGGATCTCTGGTGGATCAGGTTCCGTTGGGAGTACAGAAGCCCAATATAACAAAAGCCCAATGGACCTTTTTCCTCAACTTTTTGGGCCTATTGTTCTTTTCTGGACCTGTTGCTCTTTATCTAAATGACTTCCACATATACATGTGCATTCGGAAATATAATTGTGTACTTCGGCCAATAAGAGTTAGGATAGATGGTAAGGAACGGGTTCAACTCTCATAAGAAGGTGAGTTCGATTACCTCTACCGTTGTGAGGGCTCCTTTGGTAGGCGATCTCGTAAGTCCCTTGTAAGTGTTCAAAGAGCCCTAGGGCCATGTCTTGACCTTGGTGGGGGACCGGTGCCGAATCCACCTAAACTTTCAAAAAAAAAATAATTGTGTGACTTCGTGGGAGTAATTTGTGATCTTTTCTCTTAACTTTATCTTTATTTTTACTTTACTGTATAAAATTCAGAAATCAAACTATTAACTGCCTTCTTAAAGGATAAGACAATTATGACCAATTTGAGTTTGGTTGTTGTTTTTTTGTATCAAGTTGGCAGATAACTCGATTCTACATGGGTACTATTTAACAGAGGGCTGGGTCTGATTTCTTGATAATACCATTTGTCTTTTTTTTAACCTTCTCAATTTGTCATGAAGCATATTAAATTAACCATGTTGTTTCGCAACAAATTAATATTATAATGCAGTGAAATTAATGCCCCCACAATACTTACATACCCATATCATTAAAAAAATTATAGTTTGCAGAAATATGTTTCGGACAAAAAAATTAAGATTAAATTAAAAAATCAATCTTTTGAACCTAAAATTTTGATTCAGTTGTAACCTAGTTCATAAACTTTGACTCACTGCAACTCAATTTATATAATTTTAATCATTTTATATTTTAATTCTTGACTTTTTATTATATATATGATTTATTTTTAAAATATATGGACTAACTTATAAAACACTTAAAATTATAAGGAATATGTAGAAGTGAGTCAATGTTTGACTATATTACAACCAAATTGAAACCATAAGATTGAGTTGCACTGAATTAAATCTCAAAGATTATGTTACAATTGAATTAAAATTTAAGGGGTTAAAAGATTAGTTTTCGTAAAATCAGAAGTCTTCTGTAGATTTTGTTCTGGATAAGATTATATTGTACAATTTCAATTAAACTTAATGTCCGGATGTGTGTGTGACGAATGTTTTTTTTTCCTTAGGAAAAGTATAGAATGATCCTCATCAATCAAAGATTAGCTTCAAAGGTTTTTTTAATCCCAATCAAAAAGTTTCTATAATATCCTGATTAATTAATTATTAAGTTGATACACGGGCGTTAACTATGATTAAATTAAATAAGGACAAAGCAGACGGCCTCTCAATTATTGCAACAGCAGCTGCATTTAGGTATTAATTAATGATATAATTAGATCAATTTAGATGCTAACGATCCTATTTAGCAACATTTCTTGGCTCCACAAAAGTCCGTTCAACAATATTTTTTTAAAACGAGATAATCCCATTCACATATTTACCTCGATTTAAATAAAAACACTTATTTACCGTGTTTTTAAACAGACTCAATATTAAGCAGAAGCTTTCTTAATCACGGGCTACACTTATGTTCATATTGTAACAAATAAAAAAAAAATTGAAACCCAGGAAAGACTAATTTCCTACATTTAATTCAACATTCACAACATTTAGTGTCCTTTCAAAAACCGTTGAGATAATATTTTAGCAGAATACATTTTATTTGTAATGTATTTATGTTTAAACTATCAAATGACTGAAGATCGATTGGACCACTGTATTGATAGACTAAGGGCTCATTTGGAAACGCGGTAGAGAAGTACTTTTACGCAAACCGAAGTAGATATGTGAAGGAGATTATCTCATTTTGCCGAAAAACATTGTTGAATATGTGTTTCCCTTTTGCAAATGATGTTGAACATGCACTAACTCTATGTTGATACACATTAGCTTTTCTTCCAACACGGAGTTATGGGAATTTCATATTAATGGATCAAAAAAAAAAAGAATATTTTGAAGAAAATCAATCTATAATTCCCTATAGTTTATGTTATTTTTAATTAGGTTTATGTATTTTAGTTTGTTTTGAAACTTGGAATTGAGTCTTTATTGTTTGATATGATACCTTGATTTATAGTTTTTATGATTTTTCATTTATTTAAATGTCATGGAGTCTATGGAATTCTATAAATCAAAATTAAATTATTTTCAAATTTTCTTAAATTCAATCTCTTCTAAGAACTTTGTGAATTAATATTTTCAATTTTGATTCATAGCCTTCATGAAACTTCATAGATATATATATATATATATATATAAATGCACATATGTTTAAATAGTATTTAATGGGATAAAAGAAATTTCTTAAGTTTGATGAAATTCTATAAATTGAAATTAATAATTTTCTGACAAAAAATGAATGCATATAATAGAACAGATTGTAAGAATTCGATTTAAACATAATATTCGATTTTCTAAATTTTTATTAATTTCAATCTCTTATATTATTAAAAGAAACCTTGACCAATATACATCAATATCTTTTTTTATAAGCAATGAGAATGGAATAGAAAATCTTTTGTGGAAAAATGTGTTTTACACTCTTTTATTGATAATGACATGGTTATGAGGATAAAGTACTTATTATCTTTTGACAAATGATTGTTTATATTTTATTGATTAAGTCTCTGAAATTTTTTTAGCTCAATAAATTATAAGAACTAATTAGTCTTTAATCAAGGTTTAGGGGTGAAATGAATAATTAAAAAACTTTAACCCTTCAATTTAATTTCAATTGAGAGAGGATCTAATCCTTATAGTCACTTCATTTTATATTGAAAATGGAAGATAAAATAAAAAATTAAAATAAATAATGATATGTGAATAAAAGAATAAAAATAAAAGCATTTGACATCTAATTATTTTTGTTTGTTGTACCATGATCATAAAAAATATTTATGTACATATGTAAAATTATTCACCTACAAACTAAATTATTTATATACCATGAATATTTATGTTAATATAAAGTCCACTCTATACCCTTAATTCTAACTCAGTTACATAAATAATTATTCAATACTCAATATTTCGAGTATTTAATTAAATTCAAGGCTAAAGTATACTTTTAGTCCTTTATGTTTGCGTCAGGTTTTACTTTAGTTCTTTAAGTTTAAAAAGTGCATTTGCAGTGTTTCAAACTTAATGCCGTTAGTTTCTCTTAACGGAAATTGCCGACTCATCAAACTTAACGCTGTTATTTTAAATCCTTTTTATTTTACACAATTTAAAATATCAACTTTATTATATTATTACATTAAAATTAAAATCATCAATTAAATTTGACGAATCAGCAATTTCCGTTAAGAAAAACTAACAGCATTAAGTTTGAGGGACTGAAAATGCACTTTTTAAACTTAAATGACTAAAATAAAATCTAATCCAAATATAAAAGATTAAAAGTATACTTTAACCTAAATTCAAATATTTTAAAGGTTTAGGGTTTAAAGTGGCCAACATTGTCTGGGCCCCGCCATCTTCTCTCTTTCGCATGAGTACTTAGCCGCAACACCGGCCGCACATATGTGAAGATAAATTTTTAAAATATTATCATATAAAAATCTAGAAAATAAATTAATAGAAAAATAAAATAAAAATGTTTATTATTGTTTAATAAATTAATTGATTATAAGAAGACTCCAGAGACTTTCCTTGCTAAATAGTAAAAGGGAGAAGAGTTTAATCAGATAAATGTTTTTTTCAAACTAATACACTTCGGAAAGATTTTTTTTTTCAATCGAATGACATGTTTCAATAAAAAATGTAAAATTTTTCACTATATGTCTCAACCATGAGTCATAGATAGTTCAAGTAATTTAGTGTCTGCTCATGTTATTATGTTATTATTAATGTTTGAGTTAAATAAGTAATTTATAAAGTTAAAAAATTAATTGAGATGTTTATTTATAAAACTGCAAGTTGATTTTAGGATTGAGCTAAAATGAATTGAATTTTAAAATATTTAACAAAAAATCATGATTGAAAAGATGAAATAGATTTAATTTTTGTATTTATGAACAAATTAAACTTCCTGATAAAAAACTATTTGATTAAAATTTCTAAAGAAATTTACATGCAAAAGATTTGAAGAGGTTGGATTTGGAGTAACCGGAATTTAATATTTTTTAAAAAATTAATTGATACATGTGTGAGAGAGATAACTTTTTTCCAACGGTACATGCATATCAAGATAAAAAAAATCTTAAAATTCGTAAAAAGTATCTCAAAATTATTAAAAATATATTGAAATCCGTAAAATCATCTCGGAATTTGTAAATTCATTTATCCCAACAGATTCCCAAACACAAAGTTGCAAATCAATTAGCTTTTCATTATATATATATATATTAAAAAGGTATTCCGGATTTAAGCTATTAAATCAATATTGTATGAAAAAAAAGGTACAAATCCCAGAAGCAAGTGATAGATATATGAATGGGGAATCCATTCTCCTTATTCCTTATGGGCGGATGAATATGATTTTTAGTTTTTTACAGTTAATTTTTTAATTAATGAATTCCCAGAGTAACTTAATATCATATTAAATTAAAATATTTTCAAACCTTCAACTATTCATTTTTAGATTTTTTTTTATGTCTTCTTCTAACCTCAATTTTCAAGCACTCTTTTAGAAAATTTTATTATTTTTTTCAGTGTAAAATGTGGATGAAGAATAACAAATAGAAAAAACATAATTCACTGAATTAAAATATGATAAATGAGTTTCCAACGTAGTTTTATTAAATTAAAACATTAGTCAAAGTCAATCAAAACATCAAAAGAATATAAAAAAGTGGTGTATAAAAAATTAAAACCAAATGCGTAAGACTTTGCACACATAGCAAGTAACGTATATTTATATTATACGGCTAAAAAATATTAGTGATACGCAACATTAATCACATATATAGTGTTTTTTTATTCATTCACATAGATTCTTTTACAGTACCAGGAGTGGAAAAAAAAATTAAGTAGATCAAATTAATCAATAATTAAGTCTGGATATATAGTGGATGAGTTATGGAGAAAGGTCTGATGTAAGTATATGAGAGGAGTTTTATCTCGATTTACATATAACGTGATTGAAAATTACTTCCCAAACACACACTGAAGTAGTATAGCGAGTTGAGAGACCAAATAACAAATTTAAGTCATGCACGGGCAGTCATGAACAAAAAAGGGCAATATGATATTCCTCTCCAATTTTAAAATACGAGAGTAGGATAATTAATTCATAAATAGTAAGAAAAATATTTTAATTAATTATTATTGAATAGTAATTTTATACAGATGTTTTTAACAAAACAAAGTTTTCTCTTATTTATCTTGGGTAAGTTTGAAAATGCGGCAGAGAAGTACTTTTACGTAAGTCGAGATAAATATGTTGATAAGATTATCTCATTTTACGAGAAAACATTATTAAACATGCGTTTGAGAAGTCCAAACGCTCACCCAAACGCACCTTTATTTTTTGGGCCAAACTTACCCTTTATTATCAATCTCTAAAATTAATGTAGAAATGGTGTCATACACTCATGTTATCCTTTTTTTTTTATTTCACTTTTTCATATCTTTAATATAATACTTAGTGTACAGCGTAAATTACATTACAAACTATATTTTACGTTAAGGTAATATATTTGATGAATATTTACTAATGTGTTTTGAAAAAGTTGATGAAAAATTAATGTTTAAAAGTTTGTTAGTAAGAAGAAGGATTTTATATGTTTCTATGCATAAAAATTCACACACAGCAAATGCCCATAGTTTTATCATATTCTTCTCATCAGTAAAATCTTTAAACATGGTTTTTAAAATATTTTTTCTATATTTCACACCACCTTCCATGTTTAATTTTAATATATGATTCATTTGGTTAACTTTGGAAAATTACAGAAACTAGATAAAATACTTTTAAAAACTAATATATACAATCTAATGGTATATATATGTATTTTAAAAAATAATGTAATATGTACTATAATGAACCGATTTTTTTCATTTGTTTAAATTAATCCCCGGAGTCTTTTACATTAAGGATATGAAGATTCATCTTTTGCTGCTTGAAGATTGTGTCACAAATTCGTCTCTCAACTCGCATTTTATGTTGCATCAGCGTTTAAGAAACACATCCACATGAATCTGGGATAAAAATTTTCTAATATGTTTACCTTATAAATCATTAATTTAGAAAATAGTTTGTGTGGGAACATATAAATTGTGTTCCACCACTTAAAATTGGGACTTGTCTGGAGAGAATGAAGATGTTGGTGGAAAATTCAAGAGAATTAGAGAAATTTATGGAACTCTACACCAGGATCTATAACTATTTGGAAAGTTCTGAAACCCTACAGAAGGATCTAGAACTCTTTGGAAAGTTCTAGAATACGATGAGATGTTCTGGAATAATTAAGAATGTTCATGAATGTTCCAGAACATCATGTGAGGCTCTAGAATACTCTAGAAGGTTTTAGAATGTTGTGGAAGCCTCCGGAATATTCTAGAAGCTTATCGAAAATTCTTCAAGACTAGCCCATTCTAGAATAGTGTAGAAAGATCTAAAACATGTATGATATTTATAGACGTAAAATGTAAACCGTATAATCAAATTGATCTCCACCGTTCATTAAGGAGGTGAAAGGCTATAAATAGGTGGCCTTGGTATTTGACAAGGCATCCAAGAATCCAAACACTTGTAAAGCATCCTCCTAGTGAATAACATTTTCTTTTCAATTATTCAATACTTGAGTTCTCTTCTTACCCGAAACAAACTTGCCTTTAAATCCTCTCATTACACTTAGCTTGCATCCAATACATCTTAGGGCTTGTTTGGAAACTCTTTTCAGAATAGTTTTTACAGATTCCAAGGCAAAACCTAGGTTTTGTAGAATAGATTTTGGAAAATAGCTTTTACAGATTCCGAGGCAAAATCTAGTTTTTGAAAAGTGATTTATGTTTGGGAAGTTATTAGCTTTTACGGATTTCGAGGCAAAAAAGTTGATAAAAAGAGGAAATAAAAAGAATGAAAAGTAGGAAAGAGGAGAAAGAAAAAGTAGGAAAGAGGAAAAAAAAGTAGGAAAGAGAAAGAAGGAAAAAAGTAGGAAAGATGAAATAGAAAGAAGGAAAAAAGTAGAAAAGAGGAAAGAGGAAAAAATAGAAAAATAGGAAAAAGTAGGAAAGAGAAAACCTAAGTTTTAAACTAAGGTTTTATAATCAAAATAGCTTTTTAGAAAAAATTTTGTACTTGGACAAAACCTAGGTTTTGGGTCAAAACCTAGGTTTTAAAACCAAATCTAGGTTTTAGAATGGGTTTTCAAACAAGCCCTTAAGAGGGTTTTAGGCTGATTTAATCATGAGAAAGGGAGTGTCTAGATGTCACTGGTAGGAAAAGACTAAGTGTTTGTTTAGGAACCAATCTTCTCCAACGGTAAATGTAAACCAAAACAAAATTATATCAAAATCTGTAAAAATTATCTTAAAATTTATAAAAATTATCTTGAAATTCATAAAATTATATGGGAAGCTATAGCTCTTTTCTTTCAACGGAGTTCCCAAAAACAATTCGTTTGGGAACTCCGTTAGGAAAATAGATTTTGCAGATTTCAAGGCATTTTGGGAATTTCGAAATGATTTTACGGATTTTAAGATGATTTTTATGAATTTTAAGATAGTTTTTCTAAATTTCAAAATGGTTTTATCTCGACTTACGTGTACCGTTTGGGAAAATGGTTTCCCAAGGCACTAAATTGGTAACAAAGTACATTAGGAGCCTTCTAGTTACATTACGTTCACTAAACGTCCACGTAGACGCATCGCGTTCCTCCCTCTCCCTCTCTCAACAAATCGTTTTCGGCCTTTTCTCGAACAGACCGAGGGCAGCGATATCAGGCTGACCGTTCTGCCCGGCTCTTACACACCAAATAAAGACTCTGACACCTCTCTTCAGCCACCATAAATGAAACCAAAGAGAATCCTCACAAGCACAAGCCCGATACCAACGAGGAGAAGAAGAAGAAGAAAAAGAAGGAAACGACTGAAGCCTGTTCGGGGGAAAATGTGGTTTATCTACGTCTGCGATGAAGAAGAGAAGGAGCTCGCTAGACAGAAAGCCCCTGGATCCTGCCCTCACTGTGGCGGTAAGGTCGAAGCCATGGACGTCGAGATCCAGCGCAGGTTCTGCTTCTTGCCTCTCTGCTTCACCATCAAGCGCAAGTTCTTCTGTACTCTCTGTGCTCGCCGATTAGAACTATTCTTCTAGAATCTACTTATATCTTCTCTCCTCCTCCTCCTTTACTGTCACAATTACTCAATCGTGTCCTGGAGTGCATATTCTTGTCAAATACGTGTTTGAATTGTAATTCATTCTCCGAGCGACAGGGTTCCTTGTATGCAAATCTCGTGCTTCGTTTGAGTTTTTTCAATGCTTGTTTGGTTATTTTTCTAGCGATTTAGGTTTTTGAGGTATCTGAACTTGAAGCATCACAAATCTTACCTGTGCTGCTGCCTGCTGTGCAGATGAATGGAAGGCAAGCTGTCCTAACTTCTAACCGATCGTTTTGCGTTTGAATTTCTTTTCCTTTCGTTTTTTTTTCTGTTTGAAATTTGGATTTATATGTTGCCATGGTTGCTTATTTATGAATCAGAGGCAACGGAACCGGAAGCCTTGTTTGATTAGTCCTGTAAATGAAATTAAATGTTCAGATTTCCACCAGAAACTAGCCTTTTTTTAATTTTTTTAATATGAATTAGAGGTGTGGGCATATATATGTATGTTTAAGATTAAGATTAGCTGATTAAGATCGGTCCAAACTCAGTATTGTTTGCGTGAAACTGAAGATGTGAGGATTGATTTGCAGGTATTGAGAAGAGGTCGTTGTGTTCATCTCTGCACCTAGAAAAAAGAATTTGATGGTGGTTGGAGAATGCAATCCCTCGAGTTATGGGCTTACTATTTTATTCCCTGATTTGATCGGTCTTTTCTCATCAAATGAAAAATATTTTTTTAAATTAAGAATGATATAGAGTGTAATACTCGGATCGTTCTCTTATAGAGTCTTAATTTAATTTCTCTAGATAAACTAAGAGTGTAAAATACAATACAAAATGGGGATGGATTGAGAAATTGATTTTTTTTAATTATAACTAATTGGATGTTAGAAAATTTAGGTTTGATTTCAAAATCTAGGTTTTCACCCAAAAATTAAGTTTTGTCAAGTATAATTTTTTTTTTCTGAAAAGCTATTTTGGTTACTAGATTTTGAAACCTAAATTTTCTCTTTCCTATTTTTTTCCTTTTTTTTCTTTCTCTTTCCTACTTTTCATTCTTTCTCTTTCCTCTTTACTACCCATTTTTTGTCTCGGAATCCGTAAAAGCTAATAACTTTTCAAACATAAATCATTTTTCAAAACCTAAGTTTTAAATCTGTAAAAGTTATTTACTAAAATTTATTCTCCAAAATCTAGATTTTACTCTCAAATCTGGAAAAGTTATTTTTTAAAATAGCTTTCAAATAAGTTCTTAATATGTTTTGTTTGGACTCGACTTCACAGCATTGTGAGGTTAATCTGGCGCAGGGCATACTTGGTGCAGCCAATTATGGACACTAACCTCTTTCATTGTGCCTGTTTGGGAAGCCATTTTCCCAAACGGTGCACGTAAGTCGAGATAAAACCATCTCGAAATCTATAAAAACCATCTCGAAATTCATAAAAACCATCTTGAAATCTGTAAAACCATCTCGAAATTTCTAAAATACCTCAAAATCTGTAAAATTCATTTTCCCAACGGAGTTTCTAAACAAGCACATTATTAACTGTTCTTTTGTACAATTGTACTGGCAGTGTTATGGGTGGTGGTGAAACATCAATTTATTAGATGATTCAAATTCAACGTAATGTAATTGTTGGGTTCAGAATCTGAAATCAACATAGTCTTATGATTGTCACTCTACCAAACAGGAGTTTTTTATTTAAAAAGTTATAAATTAATGTGTCCGTTTGAAAATACAGTGGAGAAGTATTTTTACATAAGTCGATATAAATATGTGAAAAAAATTATCTCGTTTTGTGAAAAAATATTGTTGAACGTGCTTATGGGGAGTAAATAATTTTTTCCAAATAAACATAGTATTTCATACAATTCACGCGTATAGTTTTTTTTTCTAGTTCATTTTGAGTCTAGGGACATTCTTTGATATTGATGAGCGCTCTGGATTTAATTTGTCTAAAATTTTTTATTGAGAAAAATTAATTAGCATATATGTTCATGTGTAAGTACTCCCACCGACTCTAAATATTACTTTTACTTCTACACATAAATTCTAGTTGACTTTTTTTAAAATATTAAATAAGCTAAATAAATATTTTATATTATATATATTCTGAAATTTTTATATGTATAATTAGATTATCTATTAGTTTATAAGTCGGATATATTAATTTAAAAAATAATAAATATATTAATTTATTTATATTCTTTTATCTTTCAAAAAAAATCAACTATAACCTATATGAAGGAGTAACAGGGACTGAAGTCACGAGGTAGTATAGAATCTTATTTGTAATGCAATCGGAGGGAGGGAGTAATTTATAATGATATAGGAGGCAACACATTTTTTTAATGGAAAAACACATTTAAAATGGATAAACAAAAGGTAAATTAGACTTTTGATGCCTCATTTCATTATGCATATTGCTATTCCACCAACCAAATAATGGAATAGTCAAAGCATGGTCCAATGAGAAAGGCATGGAAAAGATTTGAATTTGAATTCATTTTTTTCCCATTCATGATAAACTTTTCTATCACAGCAAAAAAAGAAAAACGGTACTGTTTTTTCATATTTACTTTTAAAATCATAATTTTAGAACGAGAGCTACGTGTAAAGATTCATACGTTCAATGTGTCTACTTAGATAAATGGCAGAAAATATTTTTTCAACGTAATTTACATTCTACGAGTGAAAGAAGTTTTATTTTGGTTTACGTGAACATACTTTTAGAAGGCTCATTCAAATAAAACCTATAATAAGACAATTACATTAGACCAGACCTAAAGGAGATTTAAACTTCAACTTGCAACATATTGAGAGACCAACTTCTTTCACTAGACCAAATCGTCCGTTGGTTCTCACACATTTCTAATTTTCTTCCCACAATATAAGCAGCAAAGGAGACCATAGAATGAAAGAACAAGTTGAGTTTCAAGACTGGCCCAGAATGGTTAACTTTAAAACAGCCAGAGCTCAGACCTGGAGAGACATGTAAATTGCCCACGCAATAATGATAAGTACATGAAGAAGCATGGTCCTACTTGTGTCTGTCTGGCACAGAAAAGGTCCATGATATAGTAAGTCCACCATGTGGGTGGGACCGTGGGAGCCATCAATACAGATAGAGTGCATTTTCAGGTCACCCCACTTTGGTCCTTATCCGGTTATTAAGGCTTTGCTGAAGATCAAGTGGGTGGGGCACATCATAAGCTATGTGGAAAAGAATAATGCGCTTTTGAGTTGTGAAGAGTCACCAAAACAATGATAGTATAGGGCTTGAACCCACTCCATTTCTCTATATTTTTAATAAATTCTGATTCTTATGTGTACATGTAAGCACATCAGTCCTGGTCCACAATCCACATCAGCTTCCTTAGCACCACATCAACAAAATTTATGTCACTAGGCTCATATCTAAGAAGCTATTTGTATAATTTTAAAGTGTCACATCTGTTTCCAATAGAAATGTTTCAAATCCTTATAAAACTATACACATTCACCACATCAACCGTTACGCTGATATATAAGGAGATATTTGTATAATCATAGAATGCCACATCATTTATACTCTTCACAATAAAAATGTTTTGAATCCTTGTGAAACTATACAAGACAATGTTTTGAATGGGATTAAACACAAAAACAAAGCATATGGATCAAATCCGAAACCTGTCAGCTAGAGAGAAAAAGGGGACGGAGGGAGAATTTCCTATTAGGACCACCCAAGACGACAGCCACAGGCATTGTCGAATCGACAGCACAAGAGAGGAGCGACAACAGAAAATAAGGATAAGTAGGATTTTATCCATAGGATGGCTAAAAAACAAAATGGAAGAGAAATATTCGTTTCATTCATCAGTATATCTATTCTCAAATACAGACACATAAGGGAAAGAGAAGTTGCATCTGAACATAAATCATGGAGGGTCAAGATTTTTCTCATCCATTTCCTTCCACTTCTCCATTCTGCATCATCAAATCAAGATATACACTAAAAAAATGATTCTAGAAAAGGACAATCTATCAGTTTATATAATATAAAATTTATAGCAAATGTCCTAAAACTCCCTCTCTTGATCTTGCAACATAAGAAAAATATAAGCGACAGATAGGGATGCAAGATAGTGGATTACAAATAGGCCTTTAGAAAAAAAAATCTCATCTGCTTAATTTGTAAAGCAAAAATATCTCACATGCTTTACTCAATCAAAAGGTAAAAAGTCAAATTTAAAGCATTTTGGGGATAATTCAACCAATTTGCTCATAGCACGAAGATAAGCTACATAAAAAAAATTGCAATGAACAGGAACATAATTAAAATTCCAACATTACTATGGATAATAATCTTTGAAGTCTATCCCGCAAACAGCACTAATTACCTAACCTCAAGATCATATATCTTGAAGGAAAAAAAACTAGTTCATCCTTCTAATGAGCTCATTAATATAATCTTCACGGTTCCCCGCATCACCTCCTTCGACATAATGGTTTCTTTTCCGCTTCAAACCACCTAGTGGAGCCTTTAGCTTGAAAGGCCACAGGAAGTTATTCGCCTCCCTGAAGTGAGGTCCAACAGTCATGATCTCGTGGATCAAATCTTCGGTGCAAATAATCCCATGCTGGCCCAAACTCTGCAATTAAGCACCGCATTAGAAAAGATATTCAAGACTATACAGCATAGTTGACAACAAAAATACTTTTTAAGAATGTACAGCACCAATTCAGGTTTGACAAAACAACCGCTAACCTGTTCAACAATGGAGTTGTCAGTCAGAGGAATTCTCTGCCTGTTAACTTTCCCAAAACCTCTCTTGTAGATCAGTTCCTTGACGCTTTTTAAATTAGGGTACCTGAAAGTCAATTGGTTTATAATATGAGCATGTGATACAAAGATTGATTCTATAGAAACCCAGGAGATAAATTGAAAACTTGCATACCCATATGTAACATAAGGCTCAACCCTGTGCAGCATATTCATAGTGGCTTTGTTAACTTTGAGAAAGACACCATTGAATATCTGCAGATAGACAGACATGTAAGGCTCAATTCTAGGCTTTTCTGGACATGAAATGTAAAATGCATATGCATGAAGTGAAGAGAATCACAAATAGGGGAAGTGGAAGGCAAAGTAGAGCAAGGCAGCAAGCTTATACGTATTTGAAATCAAACAATCTATCTAGCATTCTACTATTTCCTGTTTAAAATGAAAAGGAATGAGCTCTTTGAATATGCCAATATCACAATTTGCTCAAAAGTAACAGCCATAAATAGGGTCATTAAGGAATTTTTCATGCTTCTTTGTCAAACTAGGAATCCTTGATGGATCTCAGCACTATTTTTCTATCCATAGTTGGGAATTAATGTTACCCGCAGAAAGTTCATATATTAATTGCCAACATAAGTTCTCCAGCTCCTAAAACCTCCCAGCCTTCATTTGGGAAGAAAAAATGTTTAATCATAACTTTAGGATTAATCAAGACATAAAAGCAGAAAACACAATTAAATGGAATAAAAATTTTTTGCAGCCATGAAATATTTGCTAAAATTATAATATATAGCATAGAATGCTAGAAGTTCCACCAATCCAGAGCTTATAATTGTATTTCAGCGTTACCTGTCGCAGACGCAAAAGCTGCAAAATCTTCCTACTTTTCGGATCCATAGCATTGATACTGGAATTCAAGATTTTCATTATCATCTGGTTCCTTAATAAGCATCACAAGAACAAGATAGCATGAGAGAATGCTTATTTACCCACGGATCCTGATGATGAATAACAGCTTGGCTTCTGGGTCAACATAAAATCCACCCTTAAGCTTTGCTTCACGCTTCAATCTAATCAACTCCTTTTGCTGAACATAAATTGCAATAAAGCCAATGTGAGCAGCTATAAATGAACCAAAAATTCTCATGTTAAGTTATGTAACGTCCTTGTAAATTTTAACTTTACATGCCTGCTCGTCATATTCCTCTGCATACTGCTTAGCCCTGTTAAAAATTAGCTTCCGTGTTTCAGATCTCTTTTTCTTGGCAGCTTCAAGCTCTTGCTTTTTTGCCAAAGCCCATTCCTCGCTTCTCTTCTGCTTTTTCAATACAGACTCAGGAACAACTGCTCCAACTTTAATATCCTCTCCGCCCATCCTATAGATTAAAAAGAAAGAAAATTAAATGCAATGAATTAATCAACAATCAGCTCCCACGGCCATCAAAATTAATGCAAAATAAATAGGTATCGAGTTTTCCAGTTACCACAAAAGGAAATGTTAAACAACACACAAAAATGCAATTATAATCACCAGCGAAACACAAAAAGCATGCAATCCAACATCATAATATTCCATTGATCAAAATGGGCTTCAAAACAAAAAAATTGCAGGAAAGAAAAAATAACATCAATTCGTTTTGAAGACAACAAAGCTAATTTCAGAATTCAAATCAACTTGTTAATATTGTCAGTATACAATGCCAGCGAAAAATTGTTAAATTAAAAGAAGAAAAGGTGTGATGGGATCCACAGGGAGATTACGTACTTGATTGAGGTTTCACTGCGTATAAGATGCGCAGTTGGCAGTAGGATGAAGTGGTTTGTGTTCCCGCAACGGCGAAGTTTCACCTTCAGAGATAAAGTTTTTTTTTTCTTTTTTTTGATACAACTTCAGAGATAAAGTTAAATACTCATGTTAGGGTTTTGTCAAGTTAGGAAGACAGGCGCTTCAAATTTGGGCCATAGTTGAACTGAAATAATTTGAGCCATTGGGCTTTTGAGCTTGTCTGCAAATAGGGCCCGTCTGCATATGTCATTTTTATAATTTTATAATTATAATACAAATTATTTATAATTTATTGCCGGTGCATCGGCGATCAAAACCCTAAAACCCTGCACCTCCCAATTGAAGATTCTTGGAATGCCTACAAATTTAACGGATTACGTAGCGCCTGTTTGGGAGAGCGTTTAAGCTCCTTAAACGTAGGTTCAACAGAGTTTTTCCGTAAATTGAGATAATTCCTTTGACATCTTTACCTCTTAAACCGTAAAAGTACTTCCCCATTGTTTTCTAAACGGGCACTGTGAAATCTTCTTACGCCTCGCCAAGTTTTGTTAGGGAACAAACAATGAAGTGTAAGAGTGATAATGCATTTTGGTAGAATACATTTATGTTTTAATAAACGTTAAATTCAGATGCATTTATTTTGCCAAAAAATTAGTTTTTTGCTCAGAATACATTTATGTTTTTTTGCTCAAAATGTATTTTAAAAGAATGAGTTACTAAATGCTAACGGACTTTTGGATTCAATATACATTTTAGACTCCACCAAACACGCATAATAGTGACTTGTCTTACTTCATTATTTGAAGCTCCATGGGTTCTCAAAGACCCTGAAAAATTTCGTTCCAAAGCGCAAATCGAGGTGGGTTTTACTATTTTTACCCAATTCGAGGTAAATATGTGGAGGAAATTTTCTCGTTTTACGGTAAAACACTGTAGAACATGCATTTAGTTTTTGAAAACGTTGTTCCAAACAAGTCTATGAACTTTTAAAGCTAAAGCAAAAGGGAAGATGGTCTTTGATATGCTCGATGGGTTCGTTTTAAATTTCTCAAGCAAACATGATATTATGAAGGAAAACACCTTATTTTAATGATAATGATATTTTATGCATGGCATAGAGGAATTAAGCATGTTGTCCCGTTTAGGTTAGCAGTCTAGGATTTCTGTGCGTAGTTCCTTTCATGTATGCTTCACCCTTATCATTCAGTTGTTAAAAAAACTTGGTTCTTGCTTGTTGCTTCTGCTGTCTAATGTTGTTGCTCCTGCTTGTGGTGCAGAAAGATAATCTAGATGGATCATTAGTTGATC
>JANTPZ010001460.1:0-21478 GCA_025593235.1 Vachellia pachyceras | reverse complement strand
GCCGGTATTTGATCTCTTCATGTGAGCATAGATTCTTTTGGATTGCTAGCTCTTCTGTAAGGGCCCGTTTGGTTTAAAGAATCAGATGGAAGGGAACGGAATGGAAAAGAAAATTTTTGTTTGGTTGCCACTGGAATGGAAAATACGTTGATGGGAAAATTTTTGTTTGGTTAGGTTAAAAGTGTAGGAAAGAGAGTAGGAAAATGGTATCAAATGACTATATTGCCTTTAATGACAAATGTAAAGTGTTTTTTTATATATATAAGTATTTATTAATAAAAATTAACTTATTTATATTTATTATTTAATATAAGTATAAGTATTTATTAATAAAAATTTAAATTATTTATATTTATTATTTAATATTTAATTATCTATATTTAATATATATTTTTAAACCTCTCATTCGAATGACAACCTTCGTTTTCAGCTTCATAGTGGAATTTGGAAGGGTGTCATTCAAATGAGCATTTGCCTCATTCAAATGACACCCTTCATCTTCACCATATCTTCAACACATTCGAATGCATATTGAAAATTTTAAACTTCTCATTCGAATGAGCATTTTTCCCATTCGAATTACATCCTCTTCATAGTGAAATATATTCACCTCATCCTCAGCCCATTCGAATGAGCTAAGGATGAGCTCATCTTCTCCGGCGCCATTCTTCGTTCTTCATTCGTTTTTTGTTATTCTTCTGTTCGAAGGTGCTCAAAGCTTTATTATAATATAATTATATATGTATACATCTCACAACAACCAAAATCTGTAGGTGGAAAATCGTGATTACAATGTGGTGCATCTTCCTCGTTTTCGTCTGCGTCTTCCGCCATCATCTTCTATCATCTTTGTCGTCTTCTCCGTTGTCTTTTACGACGACATCTACTTCTTCAGCGATGATATTAATGCAACGTCAAGCAACACAGTAAAAGCGAGGGCGTGTAGGAGCACATTAACGACGAAGAAGAAGGTCTGAGGAGTGAGAGCAAGAGTGCACAGGAGGATAACTTCGTCTTTTGCCTCTTCCATCGACACTGAATTTGGCTTTGATAGGAAGAGATTTTCACGCATACGAGCTTCTCATGGGAAGCCATTTTCCGTCACCTTCGTTGAACCAAACGACCGCTGCCGATGGAAAATTGTGATTTTCCATTTCCATCGTCATATTTTCAGCGAATCAAATGGGCCGTAACATACTATTCTTTAGCTAAACATCTTGAAACCAGAAAAAGCAAGTGAGCCCATATTTTTGACATTACGAAGCATTGTTAGAAGAACTAGTTTTTTTTGCTAACAACACATTTTAGGAAATGATTTTTATCCGAAATACATTATAAAAAATCACATTTTGTTTGAACAAATGTTAGAGAATACTTTTTTGTGAAAATGAAAATTTATTTGAATAAAAATTAAAGAAATGATTTTTGATAGAAAATTACTTAGAATGACATGAACCTTATTAAATAATACATATGTTTTATTTTATATATTATAATAAAATTAGAGAAAATAAAGAAAAGATATGTCCATTACATACCATTGAGAAGTAAAACTGTGCAAGTAATAATTTTACATCAGCTACATACTCTGCTCAAAATTAAAATCTGGGACATACATGCATATACAAGTAAAAAGCTCCTGTCATATGCTGTAGAATCTGTAACAACTATCCCAAGTTAAAATGCATTTTGTTAAACTTCTCTCCCAAACACGCAAGCAAAACCCAAAATGCATTCCTTTTATCCAAACAAGCTCAAACTCGTAAGATTTATATCATACAGATGATGCGGCTTCGAAGGTAATACATAAAGCTAATATATATTTGGCAAGGTGCCGCGTACCCGTCAGGTCTTGGGTTCGAACCCTGGGAAGTCCCGGCGCACTCCGGGGCGACCCCGGATTAGTTTGGGTCCGAAAGGATCCGGGATACCGGGGGATGAAATGACCTCTCATCACTCAAAATATATATATATATATATATATATCTGGCAAGAGGGGATTAGGATGCGGCTGATGTGGGATTAATTAGAAGAACATTGAGGCGAGTCATAGTGTAACTGTAAAATGTCTAGTTTCTTGACCCCGAGAAAGGGAGAAAGTTGAGTTTGCAGTTTTGTTGCCGTAGTGGACAATGATTCTATATTCTCCCAAGAACCCATCAAAGCTAAAGGAACCGTGTTGACCTGTTACTCCCTTTACACTTCAAGTTTGCCATTCTTGAAGAAGTTTATCCACCACATCACCTGCTGGAAGATTCCTGAAACCACTGTCGGTGAGGCACATTTGATAACACCCCTGAGGACGAAATGCTGTCCACAGCATTATCCCATTCACACTTAGGTGAGAGAATCCTTCCCTCAGCACGTCTTCCAAATAGCTAGCCTGCATGCAAAAATCGATTTCAATTGTATAGTTTTCAACTAGTATAATCAAATCAGAAATTAAGAGGGATTGAACCAAAATAAGTTTATGTTGAAGACAACCTGCGTATATTTATCAAAGGTCTTTCTGACGTCAACTTCAGTAAACCAAATGGGGATTCCAAGTGTTGCCAACTTGTCTGGGATAGGTCTGATAAGAGGAGGGTTTGGTATTGTGAAGTGACCTTCTAAACCAATCCCATCCATAAAGATACCATTTTGCCTCAATTCATGTAGCCTTTAGATGTAGGAGTCAACAGTGGAATTCACATCACAGCAGGTCTCAACAACGTTAAAGTCATTCATGAACAAGGTTGCTAATGGGTCCGATGTATGTGCTGTCTCGAAAAAATGCAAGGAGGCGTCAGGTCCAAGCCGGCGCTCATAGAAATTGAAGTGAAGCATCTCGTTGCTGACATCCAGTGTATGAACTCCTCTCTGTATTTGCTCATTAAACTCTGAATCCCAGAGCTCACGGCAGAATGTAATTGGGGACCAGTGAGGTTGTGAACCCATGCTGGTGTGTATGTCGAATTTTCCCAGAATATGTTGTGGCCTCTTGCTATGAGCTTGTTTTTCTTGCAAAATGCATCATCTTATCTGGAATGGCGTAATCTACATTGCCTTGGTCAGGCTCTGTTGCCTACCATTTGAGCTCATTTTCAAATACTACAGCATTGAACCGCGTCACAAACTAGTTCTGCATGCACAAATGGCAAGATTTTCTGTTTTTGTTTTTCATTTCTTAGTTTGTCAAAATTGTTATTGGAGCCATTTCTAATATATGGGCTAAGAAATATCTAAATCAGGTCCAATCCATGTAAATACTAAGTAATAGTGGCCCTTCCATGGTGCTACTAGAATGGACTCAAGAACTCATAAACGAATATAGGAGGTACAAGCCTGGTATGGCAAAAATCCAAGAGTAGTCTTTGCTATAGCAAGATCCGAAAGGGAAGTCTTTAGAGACTTTCTCTACAGTGGTGGCAGCTCCTGGCAATTTGTCTCCATTTGAATCGGACACATGAATAGTTACGACTCACTTTCTTTTCTGTGAATTTCAAAGTGGAAACAAATTTAAACTATGTTGATGCATGAATCAAATATATGCAGAAGAAACATTAAAAAAATTAAATGCACTCACAGTGTTGATGATATACTGATGATTAACTCTCCACTGCTGTTTAGTAAATGGCTGCAAAGAAGGACTGGCCGGTGCTATTTGGTTGTCACTACCATCCGCTTTCTGCAGCATTAGAACAATCAGTCAAATATGCTAAAAGGAGTGAAGCTGTTTAGGAAGCTGCAAAATTTCGACGAATTGAGAGGTACCTTAAAGAAGAGTGTTGATAATTTCGATGAGGAATCCAAAACAAATCTACCTTGAAGAAATGACCAGCAGCAAAATTTGGCCAAAACTGCGCCAATGCTGTCATATGTCACATTTTCCGTTTGGACGGTTGCCCTTATTAGACCTGAACTTCCACTGACAACTCTTACCCAATTTGTAAAATATCATAGGCATCAGCCTTATCACAGCGCAATACGAGCATAAAACACCAATATCCACTCACAACTCTAACCTGAGAATCACATTAAAAAAATATAGTAGGAGAAACAGAGTAAAGAAGCTAAATTTCTAAATGTTGGATACATTTCAAAAATGAAGTAGAAAGAGGGTAAAGAACACCACCCAACTGGAGAAACAGTAGATTGTCCCGAGTGAGGTTGTGAAAAACCAATGAAGGCGTAATATAATCATGGCCTTCCTCAACACTATGATTCTGAGAGGAAAAGTGAGGAACATGATTTCTCAAAATTCCCCCCTTGTAAAGAGGCTCTTCGGGCTCCCTTTTGCACTATCAAGAAAACATGTGGATTGGAAACAAACACAACCTCAATCTTTTCAATCCCATGTTGAAAATATCTTACCTCTGTGTGAGCTGTGGAGTCATAGATGGGTCCATCTGCAATGCAGAAGACAAATTAACATCACACACTGGGAAGTGTGAATCACAGTCAACTTGATAGTTAACACTGGAATTAAGGGGAGAAGGAAAGAGAACCGTATGAAGCGGAAACCAAAGAGGCACAAACGAAGAGAAGTAAGCCAAGGAATGGAACAACAGTTCCCATGTTTAGTACTTTGAAAGTTAGAGGCCTGGTGGTTACTTTCTTTCTGGAACAGTAAAAGCGATGACTAAAGAAGTCCGGACTGCAGTGAAAGAGAATGGTTTAGCATATATACAGACAGGTTGGGCAAAAAAAGCATATATACACAAAGGCCCTGTTATCCCATATTTGATCTATTCTTATTGGTAAAGAAAAGTGTACTTGTTAGTTTTTAGAGGTTAATGACAAGGAGAGGTGATATCACAAGGGAACAGGAGAGTTGTGCTAGGCTTATATCATATCACATGACTCTTCGTGAAACATAAAGCGTCATGTGACTGTTAATTAAGGGACAATTATATTACCAGCCTGTGTCTCTGTGTCTATCTGTGTGTAATGCTCTATAATGCTTTGCAGTTGGGAAATTTTACCATTTTGGCTTATCTTTCCATTGATTATCAATTTACCAGTCTCAAATGATTTTGCAAACGTCTTTTATAACTTAACCAAAAGGTACAATTGCTTCGTTCGGCATTATCGATCCTGACCTATTATACGGTCTTGTCCTCTTTCTGCTTTTTCATGGTGCAGTCATTAGGAATGGTCCTTTCCCATTGCGAAGCTGGATTTAGTGGTTACTGGTTAATAATGGTGGCTACAAATAAGGATCTTAAATACAAGAGCAAGGCCCAATCAATTCGTATCTAACGCGTTCAAAGCAAGCCATCCTCCGAACCTTGGTTTGATTTAATTCTACGGTGTATTCATGCGGGAATGCAGTAAAGAAGTACTTTTACGCAAGTCGAGATAAATATATGAAGGATATGATTTCATTTTATAAAAAAAAATTCTGTTGAACGTGCGTTTGGTTTTTTCAAACGCTCCAACAAATAAGCCAGTAACATGTGCGTAAAACTTAGAAATTGTGACAAATGAAGCTTGGATGATTGCATTAATTACTCTGTCACATATAAATATTCTTTTATATAAACATGGAAATCACTTTTTACATTAGTCTGAAAAAACTTATCTTACATATTCATTTAAAACTTCACAAGATTACTTAAAATAAGGTAATATGTAAACTCAAGAAATAACGTCGCACATGTATTTGAAAAGATCCCATAATGCACTGGTAAATATAGGCACAATTTCAATCTTGTCTCCAACACAAAACTGCGTTTTATTGTAATCTTGCTGAAAGAATGATTCAACAGCATCAATTTAAGGTTTATTCTGGCTAATTTCTTACCCATAGAACTGACTGATAGTACAGGGGTGCCGCATATGAGAAGTGGACATGGAGAATGAAGGAATGGGCTTAGGTTGGTTTAAATTAAAGAAATAAGGATATCACCAGGCAAAAAGGCCCATCAATCCTATTATTCTTGAGCCATCTTCGTGGGCTGAAAGAGAATGGGGCTATCTTACACTTTTGCTGGCCGAGATCTTTTTGTAAACATTCTTGGTTCTGATGAACAAGAAGATGTCGAACAAGAAGCCGAGAAGGCAGGCGGCAGCCATGATCAAGAAGACAAGCCTGTAACAGTGGGCTCCGACGCAGGTGTTGCCGCCTCCAGCAACGGCGATGGCCTCCATGTCGTATAATATGCCGGCGAGGAGGCCGGAGAAGAGGAAAGAGCCGAGGGGGAGATTGAGGATGAGTATGTTGTAGATGAGACCATAGTACTTGAGTCCAAAGAGCTCAGAAGCTGTGGGGACGGTAATGGCAAGACGCACACCGTAGCAAATGCCGACGACGACAGAGCCAACGTAGAGGGAACCGGGCATGGCCAGGGCCATGATTAGGTAGCCTGCGCCCATCACAATCTGAGACGCAGCGTTCCATAGAGGTCTGGGTGTTGCCGCTTTCCTGTCCACACATGACATGAGAGCCTCATTTCACTTCATCTTGCGAAAATCCAGCTTGCAATTAGATTGTAACGCTTTTAGAGAAGTCCATTATTTGTAAGTGGTACAGCTTTTATTTAAGAAAGGACTATATTACGTAAAACTGTCTGAATTTAGAATAATGTCCAAATATCTTTTTAACCTTTAGAATTCAATGATAAGCCTCCAAAACTCTTAATCATACCCAGATAACATGGGAATTATTCATATAAATGTAGATTTATGGTAAATTTTCAAAGTTCAGAGAGATTACACAGGTATATAGATGACTGATTTCGTATAATACGTATTGCTTATTGCTTAAGGCTTGATGCGAATCAGAAAGCATCCCATTTTGTTGTGTGTTTCTTGGCTGAAATCCCTTTTTTTTTTTTTTCAGGTTTTATATAAAAGCAAGAAAGCACGAATGATGGAAATTGGAGTGTGTGGATTTAGGCAAGCTAAGGTAAGGACGGAGACGTACTTGATGAAGTATTCGGAGACCGAACCCGATATGATCCGCCCGAAGAAACCACTAATGCTTGTAAGGGACACAAAGAGGGAGACGTCGGGGTATCCGAGTGCCAACCCGATTTGACCCATATTGTTCATTACTGCCAAACCGGTTCCAACTCCGCACAGAAACGACACAAACAATATCCAGAAATCAATCGTGCTTAGCGCCTCTGCTATCGTGTGTTCCTCTCCCACCACTGGCCTCCTCTTCCCTGCAGCTACCTCCTTCGCCTCCGTATCTCTTCTTACCTTCTCCTCATTTTGAAGCAGAGGCTCCTTCCCCCGTCGTCCTTCAATATCCAGAATGGGCAAGCCTTTGAAGTATGAGTGCACCGGAATCACCAACGGCGAGGCCAACAGAATCAGCAAACCACCGGCGAACACTCGAGACACGAGCATGCTTGGGTCGGGTACGAATCCAAAAATCAATAGATAAACGGCGACGATGACTGCAAGCCCGTTCAATATGCCGAAGTACTTGGATTCTTCTTCGTTCTCGGTGGCCGAAGACGCGGGGGAGGTCTCGCTGAGGAAAAATATCCCGCCGAGGCAGACGGCGAAGGGAATTGTGGAGAGCATAATGAGGAAGGAAGAAGGATCGTCAGCAAAGAGAGCGGAACAGAGAGAGGTGAATATCCCGCTGCTTAACCCAACAAAGCCTTTCAGAATGCCAGAAACCGGTCCTCTGTTTTTCCGAAAATTTCGTATGCACGTCACCAACACTGCAGTGTTCATCCACGTCGTGCTATTCCCTCCGAAGCATAAAAATATGCACATCTGTACACAAGCAACATAAGTTAATCAGCTCCAGAATGTAAAGTTGCTCGGTGCACAGAGATTCATTCACGCTGTTGAAGACAAAAACGGAGCTTTCCCGTAGAGAATGAGGCCCGCTTGGCAGTTACACTTGTAATTACCTGCCAGTAGGGAAGGGGTTGGATCCGTTGACTGACGACAAGCCACTGGACGCCGTAGCCGAGGAGGCCTTCGAGGGAGCCCATGAGGAGGATAGCCCAGGTAGGGAAACTGTTGGAGGCAAGGCCGGCGAGAAGTCCAAAGGCCTTGCCCACATCTTTAGCGACGGATAGGTTGTTGAGCTCGCGCTGGTTGAGATGCATGAGGGATTTAAGGGCATGAGAGTAGTTGGAGAAGGTGTAGTTGTTGCCAGAAATAGATTGAATCCAGACGGCGGTGATGAGGCCAAGCCATTTGGCTGCGGTGGAACGGGAAACAGAGGATGACTGGAAGAGGCCCATTGCAGAGAGGGAAGAAAAGAGGACAGCGGATGGATGAGGGCAAGATGAGAGTCCCCAAAATGTATACTTATAGCGATGGTGTCAAGACAAGTTGCGTCGGGTCAGCATTAGAGAAGGCGACGAAGATGATAAGCAGTCCAACAAAAGCGGAGAGAGAGGGGGTGTTCAAGGCGGGGCCCAAGAGGAGGCCGTACTCGTTCACTTGATTTCTACACTGAAAATATAGACCGTACGTTACTTGGCGCTGGTCCTTTCGGATGCGTAAATGGTAGCCATCTCTCGGGATCAAGCCGACCAAGTAAGATGATCAGTCTGACAAACCGTTGTCGGAATCTAACCGGGAGATCTGCTGGACGCTCAAGTTCATATTTAACAGCAGTTCCATCCAACGTGCTTGATCGCTTCAGCGTCAATTTTTTTATGGCAATTTCAGATCACAACAACACATCACCTCTGTTTTCCCCCACTTGCACAAGTCGACGTTGATGTCGTCCCTTTAATTGAAAATGACGTTTTGATTATGATCCACATTATAACAAAACGCCCATCCCATCCTATTATTTAACTGACTCCCGGCCACCTGCAAAGGTTGTTCATAATTTAAAACTACCCTTGATTCCATCGGCATTAAAAGCTAAAACAAGCCAACTCATATCGGACTCGCGCTTTGTAAATTTCAGTGAGAAATCGAAATTAAATTTAACTCATGTTGTGAATCTAGATCACAACTGTGTGAAGAGCATGAAAAGGAAAGATGACTCCATGTATTAAGGGAGACAGGTAAAGAAAATAACTCAGTAAAATATTTTGTGCATGCACTGACATTATCCTCGTCACATGTATTTATATGTAACCTAGTTAATATTAGGATTAATGTACGTAAAATCTACGTCAAGTGGTGTGATGGACAAATTACGAATCTAACATTACCTGCCCGGCAATCTGTAAAATAAATACAGAAAAAGGTGTATTAGCCTGAACAAGAAAAATGAGTTGGGGTTTCAGGATTTGCAACTCCGGACCTGTAAGCAAAACACTCTTGCTCACGGGCATTTATAAGAAGAGAAAAGATGTCTGATACGTGAAATATACAGGGATGGAAGCAATTTCATGGAATAGAATGTAGGAGGAGGATGACACATCCAGCCATCAGCATCACACCAGTTAATATACAGACATGTTCTAGCTAGCGTCACCTTATTTTGGGTACATTAATTCAATAATATTTGAGGTTGAGATGCGCATGGAGCTCAAATCTGACCCTTGCGCCTTCGTGGGGACGTCGCCACGCCCTACCAAATACGATCGAGGCACATGTATATATGTGTTCTCCATATCTCCCTCCCCTTCTTCGCCCGTCGTTCTCGCCAACACTCACCCTCGGCCACTAGCTACTTTTCCATATCATATACGTCTCCTCCTTCTCACCACCCTTTTGTAATGAAAGCATATTCTTCAGCGTCTCTTTCTTCAATTCCCGCATAATCTCTTCATCGTCTGTTTTCTTAAAATCCTAAATGAAATCTGATTCATCAAACAGCAGATGAAAATGTACTGATGTACAGGGGTGGGATAATCGAGTATTAGAATCTGTGAAAATGGTGGTGTTAAACAGCAGAGGGGGACCACTTGAAGCAGCTTCTCTTACCTCCACAGGAAACGACGATGTCCCATAGAAAAGGAGATGTGGCCTGTGCGACTCGAAAGCAACGAGACTGGAAGAACAAGCTGCCACACTGATTTTTTGAGGCCATTGAGGGTTTGATATAAATAATTAAACCAACGGATCTTCCTATACTTTTTATTAAAACGGTGCATTCTTGGAGAGTGATAGATTTTTTGAGTTTATCAGAATGATTAGCACTGTCGATAAAAGGCGCGTAAAAAATTAATGAATGGGAAACACTAATGCATTAGAGGTCATAACAGCGAGTACGTACGTACGGTCATGCATGCATGTATTGTTAAAATTGTCAATATATATAAGATTGGAGGGGAAAATAAAATGCACGGATTCTTTGCTATCACGTGGTCTCCATTGCTTGCCATTCCCTAATGAAGTTGTTCACATGACAATAATTTTTCAAAAAATGGCCAAAAAAAGGGAAAAATTTTGAAACAAAAAAAAAAAAAGAATAAGCAAAACATGATCCATCGAGGGAAGGGAGGGGGGAAGATCACTAAAGTCTGAATTACAGAGGAGTCCAGCACGTCTTCGTCCGAGGGTCCCACACTCCAGGGATCAAGAACTTATGGCCTCCCACGCCATACACGTTGTACGATCCAAAATTCCTCCGGTCTATCATCACCTTCCCCGGGTGCCCCGGCGACGCTCCGCTCCCGAACACCCCATTGCACCACGCCGTCGCGTCCACCTCCTCGTTCCTGAACTCCACGTGAAACCCCTCCCCGTGTGGGTTCGTCACTGCTCCCATCAACCCCCCCGCCAGCGACATCACCATCGCGTCTGCCCCCACGTTGGAACTCGGCGGCCTCAGCACCGGCGACCCCCTCGGCGCGTGCACGTCCCTCACGAACGGCCACGCGCATATTGGGCACTCGTTCTCCGGATTACCCACCAAAACATACGCCTGTGGCTTGTCGTTTATAGCTGCGCCGTCATTCAGTAGTGCAATTATACATCATTATATATACATGCATGCTTAACGACCATATTTAGTGCTGTGTGATCAGAATTGTGTTATTCAACATGTTATATGGAGTAAAGGGATGGCGAGAGAGATTACTCAAACTGCCGTGCTGCCAGCAGTTGCCGGCGCACATGCTCTGGACGGTGACGCCGTCGGAGGCAACGATGAGGGCGAGAAGGTTGTTGTTGCCGCCTGTGAGGGCGGGGATGAGGGCCATGATCATGTCCTTAATCAAGACTTTGCCCTGAGAGTAATCGGGGTCCTCCTTCTGGCTCACGATCTTTACGCGGATGGGAGCGGGTGGCCTGTCGGCGAAGGTCTGGTAGCTCTCGACGACCTTCCACCAGGAGGCGACGTTGGGCTGGGCGGGCTTCTCGGCGTTGATGGACCTGAGGAAGGCAATGATCTTGTTCTTCTGGACCTTGGTGACGTTGCCATACCAAAGAATGGCGACGTCGATGTTGCCGGAGAGGAGGTCACCGTCATTGTAAGCAAGGGGAGGCAAGGGCCTGTCATCTCCTAGTCCGATGGCGTTGGTGGGGAGGAGGAGGGGGAGGGCGAGGAGGAGGAGGAGGGGGAAGGACGGAGACGACATGATTGGTGGTGGGGTGGACGGGTGGATGGAAGGCAAGGGATTTGTGAAAGTGGGGATGGTAGGTGATATATAGGCGTCGTGAGTGAAGCGTGCGTAGCATGGCATGTATGGGATTGCTATTTGAGGAGAGAGAGAGAGTGTAGCCTCTTTTGCGGAGGGCATGGCCCGTGCATATTGGGAGGCCATGCTTAGCTTCCTATAAATATTAGTGGTCTCATCATGGAACAGGTCAAAACCACTCACTCCTAGTTCTGTGCATTGGGCGGGCGGGACTGTCCCGTGGGGCAACCCGCACCCCGCCCGTGAGGAGTTCCGCGGGTACGGGGCATCCCGTACCCGTGCTATAACCCGTTTAGACCCGTACTCACGGGTACGGGTCTAAACGGGCAGGTTATTGCGGGTAACGGGCTACCCGTACCCAAACAGCCACCCCCAAAGCAAGACAGATGAACAAAAAGATGGGGTTGTAAATATAGATCAGCCAACAGTCAAGGAGAGATCAAGAAGAGAACAAAAACAACTAAACAAGCAGCAAGTAGCGATGGCCATACCCAAACAACAAGCAGCAATTATTCCAACTTTTTCCAAGGAGAACAGGAACAAAAACAACAAGAGACAACAAAAAAACACTCGCTGGAGTACACAAACAACAAAGATCTCTGAAGCTCCGAGTTCCGACGACCATTGGAAAAGGTGTAGATCGTGCGATGCGATGGAGAGTCGCCGTCGCACAAGGAGCCACCGTCGCACAAGGAGCAGCCGTCGCACAAGGGGTCACAAATCTTGACCTTTCTTTCAGATCTGAAGCTCCGATGGCCATTGAAGATGTTGTTGCTTCCTTGCGGTTGCCGGAGAGACTTGAAGCTGCAGCATAAGTATGCGATCGTGCGATACGATGGAGAGTCGAGGACTTGGAGGCTGGAGTTGCAGTCGACTTGGCGATGGAGAGAAAGAGTGCGACGGAAACTTGGCGGTGAGGGAGGCGACATCGACGGGCTATTAGAGATCAGAGACTGGAGAGTGAGAGAGTAGAGACGAGTGAGAGACTGAGAGATGCTTCTGGTTCTAGAGACTGGAGTGACCGAGTGAGTGTGTGAGTGAGAGTGAGTGTGTGACCGTGATGTGCGTGTGTGTGTGAGAGACGATGCCCAGCCCCATGTCCATGTGCTTTGAATAAGCAATCAAACACTGACAGTATGACAGACACAAGCTTTTTTTTATGTATATAAAACTCCTACTGGGGCGGGGACGGGTACCCCGTGGGGTAACCCGTACCCCGCCCCGTTTAATAGCAAACCCGCCCGTTTTGTACCCGCCCGTCACAGGTTCAAAACGGGCGGGGTTTAACGGGTTTTTTTTAACCGGGGAGCGGGCGGGGCGGGCTTTTTTGCTCACCCCTACTCACTCCCTTCCATTCCTTCTTCTGCCCGCAGGGCCTCCCTCTCCTTCCTTCCTTGGTAGAACTTAGCTTCTTCCCCAAAATCCCTCCCCTCCTCTGTTTCGATTGGCTATACTATATATAATTAATCTTATATACATACATACATCTATATATATATATATATGGAATGGGCAATCATGTATAGACTGTTTTCAGCTTTATTGGCAATAATATGCATGGCTTCTTGCACGTTCTGAATCAATATATTTACTAAATTCACATCCTGCCTGCAAAACTACGTACGTACATATATTAAGTAATGCAAATCACTCACTCACACACACACTCTATACACTGGCAATGTTATCCCTGAAAACAAATTCTTACTCAACCATTACATTGAATTGGCTCCCTGTCCAAAAATCTATCAGAATCGGCGTCGTCGTTAAAGAGATCTCGTGCCACCGCAGACCGATAGACACTAACCCATTAGTAGGTGCTTGGCGATAAGTTAATGGACCCGACCTTTATACGCTAAGCTCTTGACAGGTTGGTCCAATAACAGCTTTGAGCTAAGGGTTTTTATAGATCGGGTGATATGTTTTTGGCAAAGCAATTCCCTGATAAAGGTAATCATGTTTGACAAACTTTCAATGTGATACTTTTCTCAACAAGGAATCCAACCTTAATTTACTGTGTTTGAAAGACTAATCGTTCCTGACAGACTCAAACAAGGTTGATTCATTTGTGATTAGGTTCACAAAAATGGGCTAAACAGTGAAAATGTTGGGAAGAAGAAATTGTAAGACTTTGTGCTTGTGTTTTTTTCCGACCTTTGGACGTGTGCTATCGGTTGGGATTAAACCGTCAGTCCCATGACCATTAAATCGAAAAGAATGGGCTCCTCTCCTTTGTCCTGGAATTGATGTTTATTCAAAAAAAAATCAAAATTATATTTTTTGTATACATGCAAGTATCCTTTCATTTGCCATCGTTTGCGCATTTGAGTAATGGAAAACGGCTGATGGAACGGTTGGAGGTCACGTGCTTATGTGTAAAAAATGCAATATGTCATATTTGCATTGGTTAACTAGATATTTAAAATATCCAGTACTTGATCTAAGTTTAATCCTTAACTATATTACGTTGGACTAACCCATTTTCCGTTAGACTTAATTAATTTCCTTTAAATTTTGAAGATATTTCCTAAAAAGAAATTTTATATAAGGAAGATCTCAATTAAACAAACGTGTTTCTTTTAGATAACTCAGGCCCTAATTGGATTGTGTTTATGCAAATTTTAGTAAAGGACTAAATCAATGACAATAGATTGGATCACCAATGCAAGGAAAAATAGATGTAAAACTACTATTTATGAGATAGGTTGTCAAAAATTCAGCAGCGATTGATTACAAATCAATAGAGTGAGGGAGATGGATAATTCTCCGTATTTAGAAGTGTTATCTTTCCACTAAAATGTATTATTGTGAAAATAAATAACCGGTCTTCGGCGAAATGTTCACCTATTACCAAATACTAAGGGTGAAAAATGCCCATATATTATTAAAAAGTGAAAAATGCCACCACCGTTAAGCAAGCGTTATGTCCGTTACATCCCCGGTTGACCTTCCCCCTTTCACACACGCACATACAAAGTCAAACACTGCAATGATTCACGACAGAGAAGAGCCCTTTGTCGACTAAGGCTAACCCAGCGAATCAATTGTCAGTGATAGGGAACTTGGTGGGGTCTTAGGCGGCTGCAATGATTCACGACAGAGTGGTTTGTGCAGATTTTCTCTAAGGTTGGCTCATTATTTGGTGCTGTTCATGATGCTGTACCAGAGGCTACAGCGCGCGCGATCATGGCTCGGACTTGCATTTCGAGTGCCGATATGTAATCAATAGCTTCCTCCAATATCACCGGCACCGGTTGTTTACGACAACCAAGGACCAACCGTCCCATAAACCTTTCTTTCCTCTGATCCACCGGCAAGCTTTTCCCCTTCAGCCAGAGAACGCTCACTCTTGGCTTCTTCAACCGTCTTGATTCTCTGTATCTTGTGCCTCCTAAACTTCAGCTTGAGACGATTGGTCTGGATGGCTCAGCTCCACTGGGTCTTTCCATTGGCAGTGACAATGAGGACTCTATCAGTGGCTTCGCGAACTGTTTTACCATGGCGAAGCGCATCACCGATGGTGGAACTTGAGGAACGAGGTTGACTCTGGCCAAGGCTTGGTGGAAGTGTGGCAGAGCAGATATTCTATTCCCGGGGTTTCCCTGGGGTTGGTGTTGGGACTGGAGTGCATGTGTGTGTGAGAAAGGGGAGAGGTCGACGGAGAGGGAGGAGAGAGGGGATGATGCAATGACACATTAGCATACGTGGGACCCCCAAATTAAAACGAAACATCAATATTGGTGGCATTTTTACACCTTTTCAAATAGTACTTTGCTATGATCTTAATCTAAAAAGTAAAGATCTGGATATATTTGTTGATATATAGTTATAGAGGAACGATTACAAGCAAAACGCCCATAAACACTCAAATGCAATCAAAACAGTATCAAAGCAAATAATAGAAAAGCCAGAAGAATGCAGGAAGAGAATGAGGCCAAAAGCGAAAGAGAAACCCAAAGGAAATGGTCCAGAGAGAAGGCAAGTCACATAATCCACACCTCCCAATGTTGACTGCCAATACCCTTTATTGTGCACATTACCAATCCCATATGTGCGCTCCCACATGATTCATTCAGCTAGAGTCTACAGAATAATCTAAGCCCAATAGCATTGCCCACATCCACTTTCTTCCATGGTCCTAACATTACCTCCCCCATTAAAATGGACCATGTCCTCAAGGTTCATCTTTGAGAAAATAACTTGAAAATTAATGGACGCTTGAAGGTTGTCTTCAATAATAGTGTGGCCCATATGAAGAGAATCCATGTAGTTGTATTCGCACAAAGCAACCTCTAAGCAACTTGCTTCAATAACAGTCTCAAATGTCAATAGAGTGTGCATAGTCAAAGTTACATGAATAATTGTAACACTAATAGATGAAGATTCCATATCAGCAGCAACACTTGTTAACACTTTGTATTTCTTAACCATAGGCAGAAAACTATCAAACCAAATGAAGTAGGAATGCAACAAACCAAACGCCAACAAAAGTTTGATAACTTGAGAGGCTTTGAGAATGTAAAGATGAAGTAAAACAAATTCAAAACAAGGAGTCTTTTCCTTGTTATATGATTTCCATAGGAGAAATGAGAAACCATTAGAGAAGTTTTGAATATGAATACGAAAGAGGAGCCCTTATCACAGCCATGCCCTGCAAATTTCATAGTGCCACTCTTAAGATTTGCAACAATTAATGTAACCCAAAGGTTTCCATCTATTGCAGTCGCGTCATTCAATACTGTACATCCCCAATTGAGAAGCAACGCAAGTGTAGTATGAACACTACAAAAGACAAATTTTGAACCACTAAGCAATGAAGCAAGGGCAGCAGATAAACAATAAGAGTAGCACATGAAAAGGAGTGGAATAAAGACGTAGCCACCAAGAATATAGTCCAAATAATAGTATGACAGCTGACAATGTCCAACGGTTATCCGACTAAGGAAATGAGGGACACTTGATATAGAGGAGGTAGGCTTGTGTACTGTCATGTGCCAAAGTAAGATTAATATAGACCCACATTGCACAACTAGAATAAGCCATTGAGAGCTTTGTAACTCCACTGTCCTTACTACAACATTTATGAGCAACACATGATTCTCTTCAATTGCATCATCATTGTCCAAGTGCACTTGTGATGAAAATCTAATATTATAATTTCAGGATAAAGAATATTGATGGTACCCAATCCAGCAACCCAATGTGAACAGTGTAATTCAAACCATGAATAGTCATTATCAAATAGGAGCATGTGAAAGCCATCACAAGGCCAAATCAAATAAAAGATCAAGGCAGAAGAGCTCATGAAGCAATACTCCCAGTACCAGGTATGTTTATTAGTCTTCAAAGCATAATGATAGGTAAGGTAAAAAGTATAGTAAAGTCTCCATCAACTATTACTTTCAATAAAATTTTCCTTTCAAAAAGTTCACCCTTATCAACTAAATGATTCATTATATGGATAAAAGCCTCTATAATCTCTAGCCATCCCTGAGCTTGCCCAAGGTCAGTTGATGTATCAAACCTATCAGCACCAGGTATGTTTATCAGTGTTCAAAGCATAATGATAGGTAAGATAAAAAGTATAGTAAAATTCTCCATCACCTATTACTTTCAATAAAATTTTCCTTTCAAAAAGTTCACCCTTTTCAACTAAATAACTCATTATATGGATAAAAGCCTCTATAATCTCTAGCCATCCCTGAGCTTGCCCAAGGTCAGTTGATGTATCAAACCTATCAGCATTCCTTATCCGGTGGATTGATATATCTTGAGCTTGAACTAAGGGGCTAAGTCCTAGCACTGAAGCAAGTTCTTTAACAATAAAAGTATTGAAGTGTACAACCTTCACACACTTGTCATATGCCAAATGTGCAGAATGCTCACAATGATGAAGAACTTGGAATAGATGCAGGCTTAAGAATAAAGCATAAAATTCTCTAGCTCCCAATCTATGTTGTAATGAACTAAGTAATTTAATCCAATGAGAAAAGTGTCGCATGGTAACAACTTCAAGTGTAACAGCTACAACAGTGACAAGGTGATGAAGCGCGGAAACCAAATTCAAATTCTCATTGGTTGAAACACCCCCAGGATCACAGACCAGATTAGCAAGGGCAGGGCTAATGCAGTAATGTATCGATATAGGAAATAAGTGATAAATCTCAATGATAAAAGTTAAGCAACCATTTGTCTTACATATTCCAAGGACAAAAGCCAATCTAATGGGCCAAACATCATAATCTCGTTGTGTCAAGCAAGTCCAAAAATTCCAGAAGTGAGAGAGATTAGCAGAGCTAGGAATCTCTAATGAAAAGAGACTGCCAACAACATCGTTGAACTCACCTGTAAATCTTTTAGGTCCATCGATGGAACTGGTGTGTGAAATGTCCTTGGAGAGTTCAGCAACAAATACCATACAAGACATGTAAGAAGCGACCGACATACCTTGAGGATGGGATCCATGATGGAGAAAAAGCGAGCCACGAGTTTGATTTTCATCCTTAGTCGAGAAGACTGGACCCTCTTGATTTACTTGGTCGATTTCCTTCTCCAATTGCATTTCTAAAGAGTGGCTGACAACGTTCATCAGTTCGGGAAATAAAGATTTGGCTGATCCAACAAATGCGTCAATCTTACAATCATCGGGAAGCATTGCGAGAATTGCCGCCTCCAATCGGTCCAATCGAGAAGAAATCACCGACTCCATATGATCTATTTTGGAAATCATGTGAGAAGAACCTAGTTCCATTGTAGCCTTCAATTCCTTGATTGCAACTTCAAGTGCATATAGCTCATCTTCCTTAAAATCATCAGCCATTGCGGAATCTCTCAACGAGAGCACCATTTGTTATGATCTTAATCTAAAAAGTAAAGATCTGGATATATTTATTGATCTATAGTTATAGGGAAATGATTACAAGCAAAACATCCATAAACACTCAAATGCAATCACAACAGTATCAAAGCAAATAATAGAAAAGCTTGAAGAATGCAGGAAGAGAAGGAGGCCAAAGGTGAAGGAGAAACCCATGGGAAAGGGTCCAGAGAGAAGGCAAGTCACATAATCCACACCTCCCAATGTTGACTACCAGTACCCTTTATTGTGCATATCACCAATTCCATATGTGCGCTCCCACATGATTCATTTAGCTAGAGTCTATAGAATAAACCAAGCCCAATAGTATTTGCAGCCCACATCCACTTTCTTCATGGTCATAACACTTACCTCCCTCTTTATTTGTCTCCCTAAAGCCGATTGACATTACATTGGCTTCACTGGGTTCTGATTTTGTTTGCGTGATCAGCTACATTCTTCGCCCATTGTTGTGGTCTTATTCCAGTGGCTTCCGCGGTCCTTGAGTTTAGGCAATTGTTAACATTTTTCCTCTCATTGTTTCAGCCTTATCTTCACCGCCTTTGTGGGAACTTCATTGGCCTTTGCTTCTTTCTCAGCTGCAGCTTTGGTGCAAAGCGCAGAGAGCACCACTATCTTGGTGGTTTGCTTTCTTCAGGATTGTCCATTCTCATGTGATTTCACTTCGCTTCTTCCATCTTTGGGGGTGCAGCTGCGCTCTTTAAGTTCGAGGTAGAGTTTCCCGACTGTTCATGAATTGGTTGAGTTATTTTGGGACATTCTGAATTCTGAAGTTGGGTTAGCTTTACTTCCTGCTACAAGTCTATCTGACAAGCTTTGGATTTAGATTCGGTATGACTAATGATTTCATTTGTTAACTATGCAGCTATACTTTGGCTTTTGGTTTTTGTGGGCTATGTCATAGTTGACACACAAGAAAGAACTGAGAGAGCTCACTAAGAAGATCTGGATTATTTGAGAAGAATGCCTTGACCCTCTTCACTGATATTTCTGCAATCTTTGCCCGTATTCTCATTATAGTTGTAAGTTCAACTACAGTTTTTTTTCCCTTTCCAATTTTTGAAGGGGTTTTTTCTTTTTCTTCATCTTCCCCTTTCTAATTTTTGAAGTGGTTGACTTTGCTGGACGTTACCCTTCTCTCTCTCTCTGTCTTTTTCTTTTTGGATGCAGACTCAGCCTTGGCTGTCTAACAATTCTACCAACTTCTGGAACTTGAAGTTGCGCACCTGCCATGTTACTGGTGGAACTTGCCACAATTTCTTGCAAGCCTTTTCGCTTTCTGCCTTTACAAGTGCTATATTACATGTAAAAATGGCTTGTATTTTTAAATATATTGCTTCACAAAAAAAAAAGTTCTATAATTTTACGAAAAGAAAAAGGGCATTACTTGACTTGAGCATATGACTTTTGGGACCCTCTAGGAATGGAATCTTATGAGTCGAGTATTTAATAAATAAACACATGCAATGCAAACTTGTCTTTAAAAGGTGCTTCCAAGGAGCATGTACGTCACTTTTCAATACTTTTTTTTAAAAAAAAAAACACTCACATTTTCATACTTGGTTCAAAAATCAAAACCACAATGCAAGTTTTGTCTAATGTTAAGATTAGAAATAGAAACTATTTTCTAATGTAATTTACGGGTTTTATCTGACTACATGAACATGCATTATATCTGCTTCCTTTTGATGGGGCACCAAATTATTTCCAACATCACTACTTATACTGGTAAATTTTTAGGAAAAACTCCTAAAAATTCTCATTAAGAAATTATAATCAATGGTAATTAAGTTATTGAGCAGGTATAATTCATCTTCAGTGGAAGCAATTATAATTTAACTATGTGCAAATGTTTTCTTTTTTTAATTTCTAAAATAGGATATTATATGCATCTCGGTCTCAATGGGTGCAACTCTTGAATATGTGGCATATCTTCCACTCCATGTAACAGTTATTAAATAATCTTTTCTTGGGTTCTACATATAATAAAATAAAATTTATTTAAAATTTGAAAATTAAAATAAATCTCCACCTTCCAAATTAAAATTTATTTATTAAATCTCTTTCACCCACCATCTCTTTGTTCTCACTTGGATCATTGAATGAAATTGGGCCACATCAAATTTAAACCTTAATAATAAACCCTCTTAATCTTTAAAATTTGCATGGATAAGCCTTGACCATCAATTGTATACCTCTTAAACTTTCTTTTTGTGTGCTTGTGCCTTGTAGCCCTCTATTAGCAAAAATGCAGAAGTTTGGGGGTGAAGTTTCAAAGGCCAAGGAATTTAGCCGTATATAGTTCAAAGTTCAATGGCTTATAAATAATTTAGCTTTAAAAAAGGATATCGGTCAAGGCATACTAAATATATTTTTTTGAAGTCAAATATGTATAATCGTAAAATGTGTCTAGTGGATTTGGAAACTATAATTGCTTAATCTTGAAGGCATGTGATGAGACAAGACATATGCAGGCAAAAAAAATGATAAATAAATAAAGAAATTTACAATTAAGTTCCAAGTAGAAGAATTAATAAACAAAATGTCTAAAAAATTCGCAAAATTAATATAAGATTCCAAAAGTAGCTACTGAGGTTGCTAATAAAGGTTAGTAAGGTTGTTGATGACAACCTCAGCACCTACTCCTGGGATCTTATGGTAATTTTGTAAGACTTTAGGACCTTTTATTCATTAATTCTTTTATTTAGGACCTGATTGTAAATTTTTTAAATAAATATTATACAAATATAGATAATTTATACATTTACCTCAATAATAAGTTGATATTGGACATAGTCCATGGAATATATCAACTCATTGACTTTATGGTACATGATGCCTTTATATCATTAATTTATAGAAAATGATACCATATCATCTTAGCAGATCTTTCTTCCTTCTTCTTATTCATCTTTAAATGACTGTCCATTGCCCTAAAAAAACAGAGAGATCATATTTTATTAGACTGAGTCCAAACGTTAATGAATTCCAACATTTTCACTACAAAACATTTTTTAATAATCTAAATATTTTTTTGTAACAATAAATCCAATCGTTTGCTCATAAATGATAGTCTAACCCGTTAGGAATTAGCTTATGA
>JANTPZ010001459.1:0-19091 GCA_025593235.1 Vachellia pachyceras | reverse complement strand
GATGGGCGAAGGGAGAGCAGAGCGACGGGCGAAGGATGAGCAGAACATTCTTCCTTCAACCTCAGTTTTCAAAACATTTCAGAAGGGAAATATGGACTTTTAACAATTGGAATTAACCATTAAAAGGTCCTTTGGGATCTGACAACAATTAATAGAAAGTTTGGGACCTTTTAATAGTTATTTATCTTGTGTGGGACTTTAGACTGATTTTCCCAATGTTTAAAGGGATCTTGACCAAGTGGCTAATAGGAATGTGGTGGTCCCTTGAAGATTTGTGAATTGATAAGGACTATCCTTCTAGCAAAATACATCTAGGTTTCAATTTTTTGTCCTGAGATAGATGTGTTAAATGTGATGTGCAAGTTTTGGCTTCAGATATTGAGTGTTTCTTAAATAGGATATACTTGATGCTATGCTTTTTTAGAGATGTGCTGAATGCCATGTTAGACAATGTACTTAATATTACTATTTAAAATTTGATTTTTTGGGTCAATTGTGTAATTGAACATGATTTGTTTATAAAATGTTTTTGCAAATGTATAGTTGATTTATATATAAAATCAGTAAGGCATTTGCGACGGAATTGTTAAATCCGCATAATTATCCATTTAGTGACGGAATTGTCAAATTTAATGGTGAAATATAACCCATTTAGCGACGGAATTGTCAAATTTACCGACGGAATTTTCCGTTGCTAATTTAGCGATGGAGAATTTCCTCGCTAATTAGTGACGGATTTAATGAGGGAAAATTCCGTCACTAATTTAGCGACTGAATATTCCCTCGCTAAATCCATCGCTAATTAGCGACGGAAAACTTCTGTCGTTAATTTTGTCGTTAAAAAATCCATCGCTAATTCGGTCACTAAATTTAGCGACCCTCGTTTTAGCGATGGATTTTTTCCGTCGCTAAATCTGGTTTTTTTGTCGCTAAAGCTGATTTTTCCGTCTCTAAATTTGATTTTTCTGGTAGTGCTTCTGGCTCCTCTGCGACGCCATCTTGTTCCAACAAATTTACTCTAGTGTACTGTCAAATTGGCAAATGCACTTGGAAGGGCAGATAGTAAAGTTGAGTGGATTTGTTCCATTCGAGACTTATAGGTGAGTTATTTTGACTGTAGATCAGTCCAGTTGAGGTCGTCTTTCCCTAGTAGTATCACGAAAATGGGAGTATATTCATTGTCAAGTCCTGTAAGTGTTTGGGTAATGAGATCTGCTACTGTGTGGGGATCCAGCAAGGGTGAGGCTATCAGATTGACCCTTCATCTTAGCAAGGTAGTCTTTCATCTTAAGGGAGCCTTTGCACGAACGCTAGAATTCACCTTTTAGGAAGGTGACTCTGGATCTGGTGTTTGCTCCAATATATTCTTTCACTGATTTCCACAAAGCTGCAGTAGACTTGCAATGGGTCATCTAAGATGCGATTTCCAGACTCATTGTACTAAGTAACCATCCAAGAATGATCTGGTTCGTAGCCTGCCAGTCTTCATAGGTTGGATTAAGCTGAATCTCTTCAGTAACATCAAGAAGATATTCTGGGGGTACTGCTTTGGCACCAGTCAAGTAGCCTTCAAGGCGATGTCCTCTCACAATATAGAGGATCATGGATTCCCAGGTAATATAGCTGTCTCCATCCAGCTTGATGGATTTAGCTTGATTCAGGAAGCTTAAGACATTTGGAGATGATGGTGGCACTGGAAACTGTGAAGGGTAGGCGAAATGAGTAGCATATGGGTGGTATGGTGGGACTTGGAATGGGTTAGGGATATTATGTGATGTATTGGTGTTGATGTGCGTTGAGAAAGTTGTGGGCTATGGGTAGGAGAAGTTGGGTGGAGCATAGCTGAAAGTCCATGGAACTAGTGTGTGCGGAGTAAAGTGGTCTGATAAGGCTGCTCCTTCAGCTGAGGTTAGGGTTGATGAGGATGGAGGCTGTGTAGCTACGTGTGGGTCATGGATGTCTGCGGCTGCTATTGGTGTATTAGGGTTTGCGGAGGTTATTTCTGACATGACAGCTCTAATACCAAGAAACGGTTAAAGGTAATAATTAGCTCCCAGAATGAAATGGCTTTGGGTGTAGGTTACTATTTATACAACCAGGTTACCAATAATACAATGACAACTGTATGTACCCCAATAGTATTCTAGAGAAATGAGAGATAGAATAATACAAATACATATGCATTATAATGAATTATGCTCAACTGGCTACATGCTTAATTGAATTCCTTCTCATATAATTCTATAGTACATCCATAGCTAGAAGTTTATTTGCAACGTTGAGAGCAGCTAGTCAACTTTTTAGGCATTCTAAGGCTCTGTTTAATTATTCTCCTTCCAAATTAGGCAATAACTTCAGTATATATGAATAACTGGACCAAATATTGGTAATTATGGACTTGTGCACTAAACGTTGCTTTACATTACAATGATAGTTGATAGGTGGGTGGTGACTGAATATTCTAAAGGTGCATATCTAGTTATCTATTATGCATATGGGCTCCAGCTGATCCCTAAGTTATAAGGTCCTATGCTATGATCTCCAATTAACATCAATAAACATATATATAGGATCTATATATAGCCCTCAAAAATTACACACACACATGCGTATATGCATGCAGTATCTGGCAACATTAACTTCAAAGCCGACTTGCTTCTTCACCATTTTTCCTTGGATCCATTTTGTCATCGCAGTCGCAGATTATAATAAAACCCCAAAGCTAATCATTAAACTAATGGATTAGGAGAATGTCGAATGTCACCCTATTTAGCAATGGTTTTGGACTCTCCAAAAACCCGTTTAACAGTGTTTTTCCGTAAAATGAGATAATCTCTTTTAAATATTTACCTTAACTTACTTTAAAGCATTTTTCCACTGCATTTCCGAACAGGCCCTTTAATATCTATGGGTGCTTTTTCAGAAAAACACTTCTTATCAACATCCGAGGCTCATGCGACCACGGTCCAATCCCTCACTGTGGTCTCGTCTCTTCCTAAAGATATCCTTGCTTCCTATCCCGTGGCTTCCTTTCCTAATTAATTATAAGACCTATAATAGAGATTTATCTTGATTTTGAATATAAAACCTCAATTCAAGTTACTTTATAAGATTATAGTCTTTTCCTTTAGTTATCCATATTCATTATATATAACAAGTATGTTTATATTAATAGGTACAATGCGCATATTTGATGAAAAGAGCATTTTAGGTGAATTAATGCATATATATATATATATATATATGTTACAAATGACTGATTTTTTTAATACTCATGAATGAATTATTTAGTTATTGTATTAAAGATAGAAGGGAGTATCTACTTCTAAAACTAAAAGGCTAATTTATATATCAACCCCTTCCATTTGAGTCAACTAAATGCATACAAATTTTTTGTCTTGAAAAAGTGACGATAAATTTATTCAAACAACTACTTTGTTGCCGTTAATTTATCTGTTATTTGACTAATGAAATATAACCAGCTAGATGCATGGATGTATGATTTTTTTATGAATTATATTTTAGAAAATTATTGATATATAATATCGAAATTGTAAGAGAGTTATTTACATTAGGGGGGGGTGTATATATAGCCCATAACAATGCATCATTCCAAAATTTATGCTGTGCGTTTTTTTATTAATTAATATATGTGTCTTTGCTGTATTATATAACGAAAGGTATATAAAGATATGGATTTAATTACCGGTATTGGATACCCCATATATACCGGTATACATATCAAACTAGAAAACGATAACACGATTCCCATCAAAGACACACCAGAAATGAGATTATTGAAGAAAGAAGGCAACTAATTAATTATTGAGCAGAGACTAGTCCCAGTGATGATAATGAAGGAATATTGCATGGGAACCTCACAAAAACTTAGACAAATATTGTGTTTGTTTGGCAACATTTGACTTGCAGCCATAAATATGTTCAACAGTGTTTTTCGTAAAATGAGACAATCTCCTCCACATATTATCTCAGCTTATGTGAATAAGCCCATAATTACTTCTCCAGCACTTTATCAAACGGACCCATTATGGTGAGATAATTGAGCAAGCATGCATGTGCATACTGGATGTTTGGATAGATGATGTGGTAGTTGGCGAAAAAAAAAACGGATGGATATTGATGCGGTAATAATGCTGAAGGGTGGGTGTGAGGCATTAGACAAAAATGCGTGTAAAGGCGAGCATCAATGACGTACATGTTGAATGAGTTAGCGTACAAGACGACAATCAAAATCCGGAAGCAGATTTGAATCAGAAATGAGGCCACCTCAATGAGTCTTGTTTGGATAGCTCGGGATATCCAAAAGTCATTTTTACGCTTGCTGAAATAAAATTCTTCTCATATATTTATCTTAGAATATGTATCTGTTCTCTCAATGAACTTACCAAATAAGCATATTCTCACTTTGCACAACACCCATCAAGCAATCTCATTTTATCATTCTCCTTTCTCCATACACATGCATGCATGCTCTTGAGGGCCCTTCCCATGTTGCTACCACTTACACTCTCTCTCTATATAATATATGATGTGACATGATTTGTATGTATAAACCCCGGTGCTCCCTCACTGCACAATCCCACAAAACGCTTTCGTCATCCATATTTCGCAGACAAGACTGCCCCTTGATCTTGCTACGTACATCATATCCACTTAGCGAATTAATTAAGGCCAGATGTACACAAATGTATAAAACGGAATGGAATTAAAAATTTTTAAGTGTACGCATTGGAATTGAAAATAGTTTAAAAGAAAAATTTTATATTTAATAGGTTATAAATGATTGTAGGAAAAATTTGTAAATGACCATATTATTAATCTTAATGAGTATTTATTAATCAAATAATCAAAGTAGTGAATAAATAAATATAAAATTTAATAATGTGATTAAATTTACAAAATGATATTAATATATTAAAATAATATATTATTAAAATTATACAACTGTAATAAATATAATAATATTAATAAATTAAAATAATATTATTAAATATCATGAAAACAAAAACTTAATGTAAATAAAACATAAGACAAATTAGTGTAGATGTAAAATGATTAAAAATTAAATAAAAATAAAAATATAAGCTTTTTTCAAAAAATAAATAATATAAAGATTGTATTTTATTAAGATATTAAAACATATTTATTGTATTTTGAAACTTACGTTCTTATGTAACAACGATAATTAACAATAATGAAATAAAATAAACAACTACAATGAGTTATCCCAAAGATCTCTCTTATATTCTTTTGTAAAAATTATATAAAGTTATGTAGATCAATGATACTATTGGTATAACCTTTATCAAAATAAATTATCATCAAGAGTCCTCCCAATTATAAATTTCAAGGGTTGATAAATGAGATCTAGTGATTTATTTCTCAAAGTTAAGCCTATAACAAGTTTAGTCATATTTGTAGTTTTCAGAGTGATTCTAATAGGCAAATCTAAATCAAAATAAAAAAAAGCATGTTTGTAGAAAAATCTATGTAATGGCAAGACCAAACAACATCTTATGATACATTCTCTTACATGCACCAAGCATAAATTTAAATTGAGACTCTCTTTTACATTGCCAAATTGAAATTTGGATTCCAAATTCAAATATGACCTTTACTTTCATGGTATCAAATTAAAATGTGGATTCTAAATTTGGATTGAATACGTTAAATTAGAATTTACGTGTATCAAAATCAAATTTGTCAAATTCGAATTTGCTTGCAAAAATAAGAAAGTAAATCTAAATTTGATGCATTAAATTCAAATTTACTTGTATCATAATCGAATTTGCATAACAAATTTGAATTTGATGATGTGCCTTTATTTTGCTAAACTTCCCAATTTTTTTATTATTCACTGAATGAAGGGTTTAACTTTACACATTTTTTAGATGTTAGTTACAATGATAAAACCATTTACCATTTGTCTCCAAATTCCATTTTGAAGGCATCTTTTCCATTTGAAACTTTGGTCTCGCTTCCATGGTACCAAATTGAAATTCAAATTTAGTCAAAATGAAATTTGGATTTCAAATTTAAATTCGATTTTTGTTTTCACCATAAAAATTCAAATTCTATTATATAAAAAACCAGAAACAAAGGTAGCACCACTCCTTCACACATGTTAAGGAATGTGCACAAGCCAACCAAGCAATAAAGCAAGTAATACGGATGAAATTGAACTTCCACTACAAACACACAAACGCAAAGCTTTGAACTGCAAAATTTCTACACAACGAGATACAAACACATACCAACAGGAAATGAACAGATCAATGAATGCACCCCACCGTTTAACTAGCACACCCTCTCAATGTCACTGCACCTCGTTCTTTCTCTAGCTGGGTCACTGTGTGATTTCGTAGACTCTTGTTTGAAGGCATAAATGGCCATATGAGTGACCATCTCAGTTTGAGGGCATAAATGTCCATATCCATTTCCATCATTGGCTTGAAACAGGGTGTCATGGACATCTCGAATCAACAGCGATCAGCAATGAGTCGGCCCAACAAGGGAGACCCACACAGCGGACAAGCCCATGATGAAACGAACCACGTGAGGAAAAGCATCAGGATCAAACGCAGACCGTGGAAACTCAGAGATATAGGCGAAGAGAATTAGATATAAATATAGGGAGAAAGAGAGAATGGAGGAGGATATATTAGTTAGTTGTTAGTCTCTCTCTCTCTCTCTCGGAACCTTCTTCCTTCTTTCCTTCTTGTACTGCTTCTTGTTGTTTCTTTATGTAATTCAGGCACATTGCTTCTAGGGTTCTCTCTTATGTGTTAATCTTGATCTGTATATTGATCCCAAGGATGATAAAGACATCAGTTCCCCATTAAGATACACTGCAGCTTCCTTCTTGCATCCTGTTAAATTACATAGGCCATTACATTGGTGCTTTCATCGACCTCAAGAACGATATAATGGCGGAGAACACAAGAATGAAAGACATGCAAGCCGAACTCAGAAAAACGACGGAGTTTATGGATTATGCTCGAGAACGCTTTGATCAACTCACTCAGATGCAATCTGCACTCCACTCCCTCACACAATCAGTCGAGAGTCTTCATCTACGGCTGGACCAAACGTCACCCTCCCCGAACGCTTCAGTATCATCCCCACTGCCAGTCACACAGCCGGTACAGCAATTTACAACCATCAATCGAACAGTGAAGCTGGATTTTCCCCACTTTGACGGCATAGACGCTCTCACATGGCTTTTCAAGGAAGAACAATATTTTAAATACTACGACATCCCCGACCCTCAAAGACTGGTTCTTGCATCTGTGCATTTCAATGGTGAGGTTTTGCCATGGTTTCAAATGTTACAAAAGACGGGACGCATTCCCGATTGGTACACATTGGCTAAGGCAATTGAACTTCAATATGGTCCCTCTCAGTTCGACTGTGCTCGTTCACAATTATTCAAACTCACACAGGCAGGCGTCGGTGACTCGCTCGAGACCTACAACTCCAAGTTCTTATCATTAGCAAATCGCACGGAACACGTCCCTGAACCAGCACTCCTCGACTGTTATATTGGAGGGCTTAACCCTACCTTAAAACGCGATATCTTGGTGCAACGACCACATACGGTCCTTAGTGCCATGGCGTTAGCACGCTTATTCGCAGATACCTCAACCCTACAGAACCCACCCCCAAAACCAGACACTAACCCCAAACCTCGCTTCGTCCCACCTACTAATAAACCCTGGGTACCATCCACAAACACCCCACAGACCTCCACATCTATAACTTCAGGCCTCGGGAAGGCAAACCTCCCACCCTTGTTACCCACACTGACAGCTATGCCTGTCAAACGTATGACGCCAGCAGAAATGCAAATTCAGCGTGAAAAGGGTCTCTGCTATACGTGTGATGCCAAATTTTCTCCTGCTCATAGGTGCCCAAACAAGCAGTTGATGTTGCTTTGCTGTGAGGATGAATTGCCTACGAAAACGACTCCACAGGCTGACTCAGAGGAAGTGGAAGCCACATTTCACCACCTGTCTCTCCATGCCCTTCGAGGAACGCAGGGAGCGGCCACCATTCGCTTCAACGGACTCGTGCATGGTACAGCCATCCAGATTTTGCTCGACGGCGGGAGTTCTGATAACTTCATTCACCCTTGCATTGTACACCACCTAAACATCCCTGTCGTCCATACGCCACTATTCGCGTACTGGGCGGAACAGGCAAGATCCTTAGCAGCAACGAGCAGGTTAAGGACGTACCTATTAAGATCTGTGGCCACACCATTCGCGTCACCATGTTCGTTGTTCCCATTGCAGCCACCGACGTAGTGATAGGTGCTGATTGGCTAGAAACGCTGGGACCACACGTAACTGATTACCATACCTCTACCATCAAATTCCTCCTCAACGGGGAATTCGTTAAACTGACAGGATACAGAGGCCTCACGGCGACCAATGCTCAGTGTCACCACCTCCACCGCTTTACATGCACAGACGCGATTGCCGAATATTACTGGCTCGAAGCACAACAGACAGGACCTTAATCTGGCGATATCCCTCACGATATTCAGAGCGACTTACGTGCTCTGTTATTACGTTTCTCCTAAGTCTTCACAATACCACATAGCTTACCACCTCACCGCGACTTGGAGCACCATATTGATCTGTTACCAGGTAAAGGACCTGTCAAGGTCCGCCCTTATCGTTACGCGGCTAGCCAAAAGACAGAGATCGAACGGATAGTCTCAGAACTCCTCACCGACGGCCTGATCAAACCGAGTTCGAGCCCATTCTCGGCACCCGTCATTCTGGTCAAGAAAAGGGATGGTACATGGCGCTTTTGCGTGGATTATCGTGCCTTGAATGCTATCACAGTGAAAGATGCTTTCCCCATGCTGACAGTGGACGAACTGTTAGACGAACTTCACGGCTTTATTTTCTACTCTAAGCTGGATCTTCGTTTAGGGTATCACCAAATATTGATGCGGGAGTCTGATCGAGAGAAAACAGCATTTCAAACGCACTAGGGGCTCTATGAATGGCTCGTGATGCCTTTCGGTCTCACAAATGCCCCAGCCACCTTCCAAGCGCTCATGAATCGCATCTTTCAACCATTTCTGTGACGGTTTGTTTTGATTTTCTTTGATGATATTCTTATTTACAGTACCTCATGGGAGCTTCACCTGCAGCATATGTCACTGGTCCTTGAGCTACTAACATCTCATCAACTATTCGCCAAGCTGAGCAAATGTGCATTCGGCCTTACACGTATAGATTACCTGGGGCATGTCATCTCGGCACAAGGTGTTGAGGTGGATGGAGAAAAGATTCGAGTAATACAGGAGTGGTCCACTCTCTCGACGGTTGCAGAGCTTAGAGGATTCCTTGGCCTCAGTGGCTACTATCGTCGCTTCATTCAACGCTATGCCTAGCTTGCGAGCCCTCTCACAGACCTTCTGAAGAAAAACGACTTTGCTTGGTCACGGACAGCTCAAGCCTCTTTTGACGCCCTCAAGCAGGCGTTATCAACAGCACCAGTATTAGCATTACCAGATTTCAAGAAACCTTTTATACTAGAAACGGATGCATCGGGCTTCGGCATTGGTGCTGTTCTGAGTCAAGACAAACACCCCATTGCATTCTTTTCAAAAAAACTTTCACCACGGATGCAAAGCAAGTCTGTATACATCAGAGAACTCTACGCCATTACAGAATCTGTTGCTAAATTTTGACAATACCTCTTGGGCCATCACTTCGTGATACGTACGGACCACGCAAGCCTTCGCCACCTCCAGGACCAAGTGCTGCAGACCCCCGAACAGGAATCATGCCTCCCACAGCTCCTAGGCTACCATTTTGATATTGAATACAGGGCAGGCAATCAGAACTTGGCAGCCGACGCTCTTTCTCGCGTCTCTTGTATGGCTTTATCTTTCATTGAAGGTTCCTTCATGGATCACATCTACACTAAGGTGCGTGCTTCTACGATGATTCAGCAGCTTAAACAAACCACGCTGACCGACCCACACAACACATATTACCAAGTCAGACACGATGACGTTTACTGGAAAGATCGCCTGGTTATTCCCCATGATGAACCAGACTTGATTAACCACATCTTATTGGAATTTCACTCGTCCCCTGTTGGAGGGCACGCTGGGTTTCTACGCACATTCCACAGGATCGCCCGCCTCTTCTTTTGGCCACACATGCGCTGCGACATTCGCCACTTCATCAAGACTTGCTCGGTCTGTCAACAAGCCAAAATTTCCCACCTCCACCCAGCAGGTTTATTACAGCCATTGCCGATACCCAAACGAATTTGGGAGGACGTGGCTATGGATTTCATGGTAGGACTGCCAGTTGTCCGCGGATTCTCTGTCATTATGGTTGTCATCGATCGCCTCTCTAAATATGGACACTTCACGCCGCTACCATCCCATTTTTCTAGTTCCATCGTGGCTGACGCATTTATACAGAATGTTGTGAGGTTACACGGATTACCTCGTACCATTGTCTCCGACAGGGACAAAACCTTTACAAGTGCCTTCTGGCGTCACTTGATGAGATTACAGGGCACCAAACTATGCTTCACAACGGCCTACCACCCGCAGTCCGACGGCCAATCAGAAGCGCTCAACAAGTGTCTCGAGATGTACCTACGCTGTTTCGTCCACAACTATCCCAGACAATGGCTTACCTACCTCCCTTGGGCAGAGTTTTGGTATAACTCTTCTTTCCATTCTTCAACAGGGTTCACTCCGTTTCGGATAGTATACGGCAGGGACCTGCCGCCTCTTTTACGACATACATCGTTGGAAGACACACCGATGGATGTCCATCAACAGCTATGTCAACGAGATGAAGTACTGGCAGAATTGAAACGAAATTTGATTATCGCACAGCGTCGGATGAAACATTTTGCTGACAAGCACAGACGTGCCCTTGAGTTTCAGGTTGGTGATTGGGTGCTCGTCCGCCTGCAACCTTATCGTCAACATTCGGTGCAACTACGTAAATTTCATAAGCTTGCCCTTCAATACTTTGGACCCTTTCAGGTGACAGAACGCGTAGGGGAGGTGGCCTATCGTTTGGCACTACCTGAGCATGCCAGAATACACCCTGTCTTCCATATATCCCAGCTTAAACCACATCATGGGGACCCCTCGACAGGATCCTTTCTCCCGCTGCCTCTACACTCCATTCCGGAAGGACCCATATACTCTCCAACAGCAATTCTGGCTAAACGACGGATCCAACATGATAACCAGTGGCTTCAACAATTTCTCGTCCGCTGGGATGGCCCAATAGCAGATTCATGGGAACTTGGGGAGGATCTACGTCGGATCGATCCATCCCTGAACCTTGAGGACAAGGTTCCATTTTGTGAGGGGGGTATTGTCATGGACATCTCGAATCAACAGCGATCAGCAACGAGTCGGCCCAATAAGGGAGACCCATACAGCGGACAAGCCCACGATGAAACGAACCACGTGAGGAAAAGCATCAGGATCAAACGCAGACCGTGGAAACTCAGAGATATAGGCGAAGAGAATTAGATATAAATATAGGGAGAAAGAGAGAATGGAGGAGGATATATTAGTTAGTTGTTAGTCTCTCTCTCTCTCGGAACCTTCTTCCTTCTTCCTTCTTTCCTTCTTGTACTGCTTCTTGTTGTTTCTTTAGGTAATTCAGGCACATTGCTTCCAGGGTTCTCTCTTATGTGTTAATCTTGATCTGTATATTGATCCCAAGGATGATAAAGACATCAGTTCCCCATTAAGATACACTGCAACTTCCTTCTTGCATCCTGTTAAATTACATAGGCCATTACACAGGGATGACACTATTTTTGGTGGGCAGCGTGGTTCCCATATCTAATGGAAATTCTGCCTCCCATTAGAATGAGCTTTCAAGAAAATGTTGATGCTAAACATGTTTTGGTGCTAGAAATTTTTTTATTTTTGAATTCCAGACCCAAAATTACCTCAATGGGCCTACGTATACAAATGACCCAACGCCGGATATATATTGCTAATTAATTAGAAAATTAAAAGCAAGTAATGAATGGCATGCAGACTTTTTGGACATCCCGTAATGTGTTTGTCAGCGACCATCATGAGATGGGCAAATTAGGAGCAACGGCAACCCTGAGGACTTGCAACCGAATAAAGCAATAAGCATTATATTTGGATTCTGTCATAATTAAAAGAGAGTGAGTTATTGTTGTGTTTGGCACCGAAAGGGGGGAGGGTTGTAATCATTCATAAGTTAAGGCAGCACTAAGCTTTTGACAGGGCCAAATGGTAAAGCTGGATTCCTACCTTAAATAGAAAACCAAGTAAAGGTGGCGCCGATGGACAAAGCTAGAATACAAAACGCCGTGTAACTTTTATGCTCTACAGGTAACTCCCAGAGGAACCTGTTCTTTGCTTTCTCAAGTTTCAAGGTAGCACTTGTAGCTCAATACCAAATAAACTCTGAAACTTGTTGAAGTGGAAATTACATGGCCAAGTGTAAACACTGACTAAACCTTGGTCTCACGTCTGTTGTTGACTGTGGATTAGGATTATGAAAAGAGGTGTGGATTTGGAGAGAATACTGTGCGGGGTAGGGTTGTGGTGGTTTTTATATATAATAGAATAGAGAAGGGGGGAGGGAGTGGAATAGGGAATAGGATGCTGTGGGAGGAAGGCAGGACATAGAGGACAAAAAGCATATAATAAGGCCGGCCAACCTTCCTTTCACTCACTCATCATCGTATACCCTCTCCTCTCTCCCAAACCGAATCTCTCTGCTTTGCTCTTCTCAAGATATTGAACATCATGTGGCTGCTGTTGCTGCTGCTTGGCGCCGTTCCTGCCCTCCTCTTCCGCAACTCCCTCCTCAGCCTACTCAACCGGTGGCTCTATGAATCCCATCTGCCCCGCCACCTGCACTCCTCCCTCCCTCCCGGTCACTACGGCCTCCCTCTGATCGGTAACATGTGGTCCTTCCTCGCAGCTTTCAAGTCCTCTGATCCTGATTCCTTCCTCTCCTCCTTTATCTCCAGGTAATTAATTAATGACTCCTCGTTCTCCTCCTTAGTTAAGCCAACCAACATGTGATCTTGCATATCTATCTAATATATTCATCCATGGATTACTTGTTCTCTGTTGAACTCGGGGGGAGCTTCTGGTTTTTCAGTTCCAAACATGGGCTGCACCGTTTTGTCATTTTCACCTACCCCTATGTTGGAATATTTAGTGATTTTCAAAGCGTTGTTACAAAATAAACAGCTTTTGCGAAGATTCATGGAGTTATAATTATAAATTCATCTTTTTCTATATATAGTAAGGGTGTAACTTGCCATAGAAAAGTGATTTTAAATAATTATTAATTATTTAATTAGTTGATTTATGAATAAACCCAATGAGATTAATGAATAAAACATATGGTTACAACTTTTTATTAAAATAGTATAATTGTAGGATTACCTTAAAAGGTACCACTTCAAAGCCATGCATTATAAATACCCCTCATTTTTCTTTTTGTATATAAAGTTTTCATATACAACAAGGTCAAACCTGTAACAATGGCCTTTTTGAACCGGTTACTTAACTCTATACACAACACTTTCAAGGATTTAACCATTAACACCAAGTTGAATAAATCAATTTTTTTTTTTTCAAATTCAAGCAACAAACCAATTGAAGGTTCACTACCAACTTGTTCAGCATGAATGGTATTTCAGTAAATAATCTAAATTCAACACAGTTGATCCATCCAAAATAATATAGCACCAACTTGTTCGGAATACGTAAAAGCTATTTTCAAACGGACTTTCAAACAAGCTCTTAATGCAATCTTTATTAAATGATAGTATTCTTATCATAATAAATTCAAAATCACTCACAAACATATCTCAAGTATGCATAATAAGTGAAAAGTTGTTACCTCACGCTAAATCAATGGTATAATACCACAATAATCCACATCTCAAAGCTTTAGTCACCAAATGCAATCATTCTACACAATTAATTTAATTACACATTACTTTAATAATACTCAAACAATATTATGAGACATTAATTAAGTCTCATTCACATTTTGGGTTGCATAATGATACTCCTAAATCCAGATAAAATTGCTCAACTACATTTTTATTATCTCCCAAGTCCAAAATAGGGGGTGTTGTGCCCAAAATCAAAGGAAAATCATTATAAAACTTTGAGAATTTTCAAGTCTGTGATAGACTCGAGAATTTTCAAGTGGCTGCCATTTGTTGTTGGCTAGCTTGAGATGAGGGTCCATAGGAGAAGAGGCGAGTTAGCAAGCTAGATAACCTGTGTCTTCATACAACTCGAGAATAAACTTTCGCCAAGAGAGAAAAATACCACCCTTGGATCTGGCCAATTCCAATCCTAGGAATAAACGTAACTTATCCGAATTCTTGATAGTAAAAGCCTTATCCAAGTGTTGTTTGACAGAATTAAATTCGCTAAGATCATTTCCAGCAAGAACAACATCATCCACATAAACAAGAATGGCATTGAAATAGGAAGATAAATAAAGAGTGGTCAGAAGCTGATTGAAGGTAAACATAGGATAATAATGTAGAAGAGAGTTTGGAGTACCATTGCCTACCATAAAGGCACTTTTGTAACTTGCATGCCATATTAAACTGTGGAGGAGTGAAACCTTTTGGCAGGTCCATATAAACTTCATGTAGATCACCATGAACAAAGCGTTGTTAACATATAATTGGTGAAGGTAGCAGTTCTTAGCAGCGGCAATAGAAAGCAATAAATGAAGAGTGGTCATCTTGGCAACAGGTGATAAAGTATCAAAGTAGTCAACCCCTTTGGTTTGTGTGTAGTCTTTAGCTACAAATCTGACCTTATGTCATTCTATGTCACCACTAGCTTTGAACTTAGTCTTGAAACCCCACTTGCAACCAATAGTTTTCTTACCAGGTGGTAAAGGAGTAAGGACCCAAGTTTGATTCTATTCAAGTGCTTTAATTTCTACATTCATAGCATCCCTTCAAATTGAATGTTTGACAGCTTGCTGTTATGTTTTTGGTTCAGAAACACTAGTGACAACCAAAACAAAATGCTTATACGAAGGAGAAAGAGAAGAGTAAGATAGGACAAAAGAAAGAGGATAACGAGGGATACCTTTGCTATATGATTGGTCAATATTTAAAATGAGGCACAGTGATAATCCTGCAGATATGATAGAGGGTGGCGTGATCTGGTGGAGTGTCTAAGTGGTTGCTGTGAGTTAAGATCAGTCACAGTAGGAGGAGAAGGAAAGGACGTAAGGTGTGATAGAGGGGTAGAGACAGATGTGATGGGAGTAGGTGTAGAAAAATGCTCATCTAAAAAGGTAGGAAAAGCCTGAATGATAAGGTTTGGGGTAGATAAAGAAGGGGGAGTGGCAGTGCCTTAATAAAAGGGAAACACAAGTTCATGGAAATAACATCATGTGAAAGAAAAATAGGATTGTTGACTAGGTCTAGTAAAATGTATGCCTTTAACCCAGATGGAAAGCCTAAAAACACACATTTTCTAGCTCTAAGGGTAAATTTAGATCTGTTGTCTAACAGGGTAGAAGCAAAGCAGAGAGAACCAAATACGCAAAAATTAGAGTAAGAAGGAGGAGAGCTGTACAACTTTTCATAAGGAGTTAAATTGTTAGATATGGGTAAAGGAAGATGATTGATAATATAAGTAGCATGTAAAACAGCAAATGACCAAAAAGTAATAGGTATATTGGACTGAAACAGTAAGGCTCGAGAGACATTTAAGATATGTTGATGTTTGAATTCAACTAAACCTTTTGCTGAGGTGTGGCTACACAAGATTTTTTATGTATAACACCTTTTGAAGCAAAAAAGTGAGGCATAGAAAACTCAGGTCCATTGTCTGACCATAAAATTTTAACACAAGTAGAAAACTGATCTTCAATGAGAACTAAAAAAATTTGAAGTTGGGTACGAACGTCAGATTTGCATTTCATGAAAAACAACCAGGTATACCTTGAGTAGTTTTCTATAATAGTAAGAAAATATCGATGACTTTGGACAGAAGGAACAGAAAAAGGCCACTAAATGTCAACATGAATCAGATAAAAAATGTTATTACATGAACTTGAGCTTACAAGAAATGATAAAAGCTTTTGTTTAGCAAAGTGTCGAGTGTCCTAGGGAAAGGAATGAGGAATACAATCAATATCAGGAACTTGTTTATGTAATACAGAAAGAGAAGAATTAGAGAGATGACCCAATCGAAGATGTCAAAAGGTGAGGGAGGAGGCTGGTGTGGCCGTAGCCATATGAATTTGAGGTGTGTTGGAGTGAGGTGGAATCATATATGCATTTAAAAGATAAAGCCCATCTGTAACTTTAGTTGAACCAATCATCAGCAAAGAATTGAGTTAGTTTATCTGACACGAATGAGAAGAAAATGTTAGTAAACAACCAAGCGATTTGGTTATTCGAGAAATTGATATGATATTAAAAGAAAAGCTAGGTAGATATAGAACATTAGTTAGGACTAGATGAGATGAAAGAATTACTGTGCCTAAGAGAGAAGCAATGGTATGGGAACCTATAGGAAGACTAACAGGAATAGGAGAAATAGGATGATAGGATGAGAAGTGGTTTAAGGAACAATAAGTCAGTGGCACAAGATTCAATGATCTAGGTAACAAGAAATGTAAAGCTACTTGAATGAGATGTACTGCAACTAGAGGAGAAGCAGATGTTGAAATGTGATTAATTAAAGCAGAGGTAGTGGAGAGTTGGGAAAGACCCAAGAGATGGAGGAGACAATGATACTGATCTCAATCCATCCTGTTAGAAATCATTGGTTAGAACCCAAATTCGGAGAGGGAGTTTTTGCAGCATTTGTATCTTGAACAGAACCCAAATCTTCAGTTGAAAAATGGTTAACCGTGGCAGAGGAACTAGGTGATCAAAATTTAAAACGAGGTGGGAATCCATGCTTTCTATAGCAAGTCTCCTTGGTATGACAAGGCTTACCACAAAATGTGCATTGCTTGTTATTGGAAGAGGTGTTAGACTTTGTATTAGGAGGAACAGATCAATAACCTTTGGAGAAGAGAATCTTGGGTTCAGAAGAAATGTGAAGTTCCCTCTCTTGTTGAATAACTAGAGAGAAGACCCGATTGATAGGTGGCAATGAATCAAGAAGCATGATCTGTGACTTTATAGAAGCATATTGTTCATTCAGACCCTTCAAGAAGCGTATAACATAACCTTCAACTCTGTGACTTTGAACACTTATGGTAGAGCCGTATGAATAGGCTTTAATCGGACGAATATTTGTGAATTCATCCCAGATAATCTTTAATTGAGTGTAATATTCACTAACACTCACACTTCCTTATTTCAGACTATAGATTTCCTCCTGATGATCAACAATGCGAAATATATCGGATTGAGAATATCTTGATTTTAAATCTGACCAAATATCAAAGACAGAGTCTAGCCGTAGAATGCTCTTGGTTATGGTTGGTGAAAGGGACTTTGTGAACCATTCGTGAACAAGATGATTACGGGCTTGTTTGGAAACCAGGTTTGAAACCTAGATTTCACAGAATCCGAGGTAAAAACTAGGTTTTGAAAAGTGGTTTATGTTTGGGAAGTTATAGCTTTTACGGATTCTGAGGCAAAAAAGTGGGTAGGAAAGAGGAAAGTAAGAAAGAGAAAGAGAGAAAAAGTAGGAAAGAGAAAAGAGGAAAAAGTAGAAAAGAGAAAGTAGGAAAGAGAAAACCTAGATTTCAAACCTAGGTTTGTAACTTAGGTTTTGTAAAATCTGCTCCCAAACGAGCCCGTACATCTCTCCCATGCTGTAAACAATTTATCAGTTGACAATGGATGGGAAATTGAGCCATCCACGAACTGTGGTTTGTTTTTGGATAGCAAAGTCATTCGCATGGCTCTTGCCCAGTTGTGATAATTGGAACCATCGAGCGGAGGCGCTACCAGCACTAGAGCTGGATTTTCGTTTGGATGAATGTAGTAAGGGCTTCCATGATCTGATATGGGATATGAAGTTTCCTTTGCTGAAGCCATGGAAGTCAAAAAAGGAACAGAGGAAGAAAGGAGAAAAAGTATGGGGGAAGAGAAAGGTGAACAGGAAGGGAAGGAAAGAGAGAAAAAGTTTAGAGGGCTCTTGATACCATGTGATGAAACAGTTTTTTGGGAAAGCAAAAACTGAATGATTTTTGTTAATGTGTAATTGAATACACACACACACACACATTGGACAGCAATACACAATCACAATCTAACAGAATTTGTTAACTTAATAACAAAATAGTTACACTATTTTACTCTTGACACCTCCCTTCTATCTCATTAATTAATTACCCCTTTCGTTCAACCTCCTCAACTCTGCCAACACTTGCGCTCTCTCCATCCCTTCCTTGCACATCATTATCTCCACATGGTCCCGAAAGTCAAGCTCCGTTCTTTCAATTACTTAGTTTGCACCCTTTCCATGTTTTGAACAGACGCTTTCATGTTTATTTATACTAGTGCAGTGGCTTATCCCTCTCTGGGGTAAATTTCATTCTTGTTAAAAGAAATAGATCCAACTTCACCAAACTTTAGATCATATTTCAGTGAACAAGTAAATTGACACGCCATCATTTTTAGTTGATACAGGAACAAAACCAACCTAGCCACAATGTTTTGAAATGTTGACACTAAATTGACTCCATGAAAAAACGAGCAACACTAAAATAGAAACACCGTAACGTGAGTGTCTCTAAGCTCACAGGTTTCTGACAAGAATGAGTTTGTGATGAATGTTCTGTAATGTCATGTAGATATGGACGTACCGGAATATACAAGGTTTTGATGTTTGGGAGTCCAAGCGTGATAGTGACGACGCCAGAAACATGCAGACGAGTTTTAGCAGATGATGACAAATTCGCAGTTGGTTGGCCTCGTTCCACCGTGGAGCTCATTGGCAAGAAATCTTTCATAGGGATTTCTTATGAAGAACACAGGCGTCTCAGGCGCCTGACTTCTTCTTCCATTAATGGCATGGACGCTCTGTCCCTGTACTTGACATACAT
>JANTPZ010001456.1:0-20506 GCA_025593235.1 Vachellia pachyceras | reverse complement strand
AACAGATTCAAAACGAGACACAACCTAGAAGCTGAAGGAGCAGCACCAAAGTTCAGGCCAGTTTCATAGGCACGTGAAGAAGTGCTTTGGTTTTCTCTCAAGTTAGTAGCAACAGCAGGCAAATTAAGATTGAAAGAGGAGGCAGGTTGAACAACCTGAGAGGAGGAGTATGATCTTTTCAAGTCAGTCATCCGCTATAACTTTAAAAACATAAAGATTCTATTGATGAGAGAGTTTTATGATGATCAAGTTAAAGTTCTGTTAGGGAAGTCCTGAATAAAAATGCATCAGTCCGAAAATTTCATTCATATGTTGATTGATGGATAATATGTAAAGATTAAATTACGCAGACAATTTTCAGAACGGCAAAAATTCTAGATATATCTCATCCTCTAGCCTCATCGGGCTGCTACTATAATTTTGGTTTGAAGTGGAACCATAGGAGTTATATGGATGATACACAGGTGATGTTATGACTCCTGGTGAGACAGTCACCTACAAAATTCCAACAATCCAAAAGATTCTAGTCGGAAATTAAGAGGAAAAAAACATCTTGGAAAATCATAGAACTTACATTTGATGAAGAAGGTTGCTGATATTGCTGTGTGCTTTGATTGGAGGAAGGGCAGGGGTGGTTGGATTCATGAAGCATTGTACGAAAACATACTGAGGGACTAGGATGTAATAAATTTTGAGGATCGGAAGATTGATTGTTATTATTAGAGCGGAGAACAGTAGGAGGTTGCTGAGATGGATTATTATTAGAGCGAAGAACAATAGGAGGTTGCTGAGGGAGATTGTTATTAGAGTGGAAAACAATAGGAGGTTGCTGAGGGAGATTATTAGAGGGAAGAACGATAGGAGATTGCTGAGGAAGATTATTATTAGAGGGAAGAACAGTAGGAGGTTGCTGAGGCAGATTATTATTAGAGGGAAGAACAGTAGGAGGTTGTCGAGGGAGATTATTATTAGAAGGAAGAACAGTAGGAGCTTGCTGAGGTAGATTATTATTAGAGCGCAGAACAATAGGAAGTTGCTGAGGTAGATTATTATTAGAGCGAAGATTAATAGGAGGTTGCTGAGATAGATTATTATTAGCGGGAAGAGCAAGAACATTAGGAGGTTGCTGAGGTAGATTATTAGAGTGAAGAACAATAGGAGGTTGCTGAGATAGATTATTATTATTGTTAGAACGAAGAATATTAGGAGGTTGCTGAGATAGATGATATTGCGTTGGTAATAGTGACGATGGTGGTGGGGTTTGAAACAATGCAGCAGCAGATTCTCTCCTTTGTTGTTCTTCCATTTCCCACCTTCTCTCTCGTATCTTGAACTCTTTATATGCAGCATCTACTTGAGATTCTCTCCTTTGTATTTCTTCCATATCCCGTTTTCTGTCTGGCATCCTGTACTCGTTATATGCAGCAGCTCTCCTTTGATGTTCTTCCATTTCTCGTTTTCCCTCTTCTTTCCTTCGTTTTCTCTCTTGTATACCACGACCTCTGCCGCGGCGGACGGCTCTCTTTACACCATATTCTACGAATCGAACCGTAATCCCTTCGCCGGTGTTAGCGCTCTTGGCTTGATCTTTTTCTTGCGGATGCATAATTATCTTCCATGAAAAATGTATACACCATAAACGGGTCAGGAGTGTTTTTTTTGTCTCTCTCACATGTGAATTTGACCTTTCTTTAATAGATCTTGCAGGCAAATTTCGACGACCCAGACCAGATGAACAGAGAGAGAGAGACCCAAAAGTTTGACCAATCAAGACCCCATAATTTGGAAAGCGTTAGTAGTAGTAATGGGAGCAAGGTATAGAGGATTACGAAGATTTACCTAAAATCACTCAGAATGTGAGATTTGAGGAACAAGGACCCAAGAAGATTGAAGCCAACGATTCAGCAATTACTGACAACGAAGAGGACGAAAAAGAAGCGGAGTGGATAGAGAGAGAGTTGAAGTTGAAAGATTTGGGATTTTCTCTCAAATCCAATCCAGAGACACAAAGGGATGATGATGATAGGCGACACAGTTGAATGGATTTTTCTGTTGATCTGAAACAGAGTTGAAAGATTTAAACAAGAAGCTATCAAAAGAAATGGAGACGAAATCTTTTTCTCTCGCATTGTTTTGAAAAAGGGAAATCAAATGGCAGAATGCATTAAAATTACATAAATCCCTTTGTCGCCCAGATCCTCGCTGCTTCTCCTCGTTATCTTGCTGGCTCAACGCAGCTCTCTCACTCTTAATGCAGTAAGCCAGTAAAGGCATCTAGAGAGAGAGATATATATTGTGGGAATTCGACACGTGTTATCCTGTTCAATTATGGGGCAAAAATCTTGAAATGTGCTTATTATAAAAATGAATTATGATTAGTATTGTTTTACTGTTAAAATTAATTTTTAAGACATATCCATTCTTACTTTTTGTGCTACAAAGATTTTTTGTCTCAATAACAATAAATTAAATGGATGATAATACTTTTGGTTACTCAAATCTATCTCAATTATCAATTTATTCTCTGAAATTTATTCTTTTGCCCTAAAAGTTTTTTTTTTCGTACCAATGTCTTTCCAAAAGTGAAAATTTCATATCAGTGTAAACTTATTTGGATGGAGCCCTACTTGTAGTTTACACGTAGTATTTCTTACAAGTTTCCTTCCAGCTTGGAGTCCACGGTGGCTTGAGGTTGGAGGCTACATCGGAGGTAAAACAAGACTTTACCATTTATGACAGTGGAGGTTGCTATTAAAACGCTGAACCACGAATAACCCGTGCAAAAATTTAATCGAAGATAGCACAGAGAATAGAGGGGAACTAATAGGGGATTCCACGGTAGCATCGTTGACACGTGGCAGGCACAAGGTCACATATATGAGAGGGTGATGTTGAGATGGTGAAAACGAAGGTCCAACAAGGTACAGCCATTGTGGAGTGGTTTCACCCCTTCAGACATCCTTCAGAAATGTTTGCTTCATTCGGATGAGACATGGGTTCATCCAAATGTGCTTCTAAAAATATCAAAACTCATGCTGAGAGCTCATTCGAATATCTAAAAAAGGAGGACCTTATTCGGATGAGACATGTTCATTCGAATGTCCTTCTAAAAATATCAAAACCCATTTTGAGAGTTACGAGAGATTCATTCAAATGAGATACAAGGAATATTTGAATGAGTATTTAATTAGTGCGAGACTCATCTTGGACGTTATTTAAATAAGATTTTAATTCATTAGAATGACATATTAAAAATTTGACACTTATTTGCAGAATGCATTCAGATATCTCAAAGATAAGGATTTCATTCTAATGAATTTCATGTATCATTCGAATGAAACTTAAAATTTTGATGAGAAACTGTATCGAAGAGCGGAAGATAGTCATGCTCATTCGAATGGGAAATATGAACATCTGAATGTGGATTAAAATTTTGCTATATATAATTGCAGGTGAGACAGTTCATTCGAATGAAACGCTTTCGAAGGTTGCGAGTTCAAGCGTCGTCGGGACCATTTTCTTATTATTTGTTGTTGACTAGTATTTGGGCCTTACTTATGCAATACGAGCCCAATAAACCAGGGAGCTTTTTCTAAAAGAAGACATTGGGTTAATTATTGATTATCCGATCTGGGATAGTGGGGACCCATCCACTCTTCCCCACTACACACAACACCACCAAAATGTTCATATCATGTTATGTCCACATTTCATACTTTCTCATTTTCAATATCAATATCAGTCTATTTTCACAATGTCAGTCAATTTCGTCTATCTAATATCATTAATATGTACAATGATATTAGATATTTTAGAGATTGTTTTGGTTTTGTTCTCTGTTTTCTTAGAACCATTGGAGTTGCCTATCAATGGATTGGCTGTCATTCTCATGAGCAGATCAGGGAATGCATGAACAACGTCCATCTGTTTCATGAACATAATGCCATTTTTTTGTGCCATTTTTATACTATTATCAAGTATCTGAGCAACCCATCAATCCGATCTGGGATTCATCACTATCCTCCCATGTGTTAAATATTTAACATATCCTCATGTAAAAGGATGGAGAGGAGTGCACTTATAACGCATATATTACTTTTGATCTTTAATATAATATCTAATTTGTATAAATTAGATCTTATGTTAAAAATTGAAAGTATAACAATAAGGCATAGCACTATCATTTCTCGACATGTTTTCCAATGTTTTCCCCTTGTGTACTCTTTTATGTTCATTTTGTCAACGTAGAGCATATAATTGAGAAAATGGATGGGCTCAACCTGATTAGGCCTGTTTAAGTTTAGGGGCGAGCATGTGATTTAATATCAAAAAAGAAGGCAAGCCTAAAATGGTCAACTGTTTATGCTAGCCAAATTATTTTTTATTTTTGTGTCAAACATAATTTATTCTTCTTATATTTATTTTTAAGTTTCAAAAACAAATCCTTTTATATTAAACATTTATTTTTAAATCTGTTTTCTTGTCAATCATTTACCCTATAAAAATCTAAAAATTTGAAAAGGAAAAAATATCGTTGAAATAATTTTCTTAGAGCTTATCTAATGCATTATATTATAACAACTCTATCCTTTCCTTCAATATTTAGAAAAAATCATTTTAAGCAAACAGTTATTTCTAGTTATTTTATGTGCTATACAAAGACACATATACATATTTTCGCACCTTAAATCCTTATTCTCTCCAATTTGAATATCGAACTTGTTACGTTATTTTTTAAATGCAAACTACTTTTTAAATATTGAATTAAAAATCTATTATTGTAAATTGATCTATTTGAAAAAAGTGAAAATATGTTAAACATGTCAGAGACCTGTAGGCCAAATGAATGTAAAATTTTATTCTTTTATTTTATTTCTTGCACTAATAATATTTAGACATCCTCTTACTTCTAATTATAAATAATGTGACTACTAGTAAAAGCAGTTTTCATGTCCAATTGCTGAAATTGTCACCTATAATATATTGTTATCTTAATTTTATTTTTAAATTTATTCTTGATATTATTTGTCTTAAATTAAAAAATTTACTACTTTAAATTGAAAAAAATAAGAAAATATTTTTTTTTGTTAAATAGGCTAAAAGCTTGCGGGCCAGCTTGAACCCGTCTGTTCAAGGAACATGCTTCAAAAATCAAATCATTTTATATTAGCAGGCTAGCTCGTTTAGGCTCGACCAGTGAAGAGCCGCCCCGATTTCCCATTTCTAGTAGAGCATCCAAGTCAACAATTTTTTTAAAAAATTTTACTACTCGTAGACTTGGCCTATCCTTTTATAGTTTAGAATAACTATTTTGTGTAGATTAAAAAACCAATGAAAAATAATTGCATCCTGTGAAATCCCAAAATTACCCTCAATAAGAATTGTTAGAGACTTTTATAATTAGTTAAGGATAATAGGCAAAAATAGTATGTTAATTAAATGTTATATTATTAAACACAAGCTCACAAGTAAGTATTCATTGGCTTGTTTAGAACAACGTTTTCAAAAGTCAAAAGCACGTTGAACAGTTTTTTTCCGCAAAACGAGATAATCTCCTCCATATATTTACCTCGACTTGCATAAAAGTACTTCTTTAACGCGTTTTTAACGGGTCCATTAAGTTACAAACATGTACAATAGAGAGATTAACTCCACTGGAGACGTTGGTTACAGTAAAAGGAATTTTAATCGTTAAACATAAAAGTTTTAATTATAACTTTGTGTGAATAAAAAAAAATATTTTTAAGAGATATATTCTTAATGGATCCCAAACGATGATACTTAAATATGGCACTTTCTGTTAGCCATGTATAAAAAAACCACACAAAAGTTCATGGAAAATTATATATTGGTTAAAATGAAACCTTTTTTCTTTACTGTGGAATTATAAATTAAATTCAGAACCATATATAAAATAAATCTGCAACTGAGAAAGCAAGTGGGTCCTAATTATAAAGATTATGATGGTGCTGCTTTCCCACTGATCAAGGAACCTTATATTCATGGGCGGACCAGCATGCAATTTAGTAGGTTCAGCCGCACACTTAATTTTTAAAAAATTAGATATATATTAGTACTATGTGATTTATTTTACACCCACTTATTTGTTAATTTTAAACTTACTAAAATTTTACTCAAATTCTTTTCAAAACATATTAACAATAAGTTTCACTTATCTTAAACCCACTTATTTTGAATTCTCTAAACCAGGGTTCTGAATCCGTCACCACTTATATTTCTAATCAAACTTTCAATTGGTCACTCTCAATGGATATATAAAATTCAGAAAATGAAAATAGGGTATCTAATTATACATGAATGATTATAAAAAATTATTGAAAATTTCTATCAAAAACGTTATTTAAAAACCAAATGCAAAATATTTTTAGCAGGTATAACTATTCTTGAGTTGTATGTAACCCATCTTTAACTATATAAAATGAAAAACACTTGCATACAGTTAAAGATCCGTTGCTTATAACTAAAAAACAGCTGCATTTATTTAAAAAAACTCGAGTCATTTTACATTGTTAAACAATAAATTTTGCAATCATGAGTTTTAAGCAATTTTCTCTTGTAAAGTTCATACGTATATTTCTTGTTGATTACTCCTTCGATCCACAGTGCAGGATATAATTGAGGAGTTAATTTCAATTTTAAATATATATTTTATTTCTAATTTTATCTTTTTTTTAAATTACTCATATTGATAGTCACTCAACAATAATTAAGTGAGAGAGATAAAAAAATTAAAAGGATCTGAAAAAAAATTTAGTGTACAGGTGTAAAGAGTAGCGTTTATTGTTGTTTTTATCAAAATTGACATGACAGGCATATGCAGAAATCATAGTGCTTAACAAAAAAAAAGTGATGAATTGGAGACAGATTTGACAAATTCTGAAATCCTTCCATTCCAAAATTCCCTCTCTATTTTAGACAAATATTGCCTACTTTCTGGTCAAACCGATCTGTCGGGTCTTACAATTATTTACTGTAAATTCCACTTTTCTAGGTTATGAATGCATGGCATGGCATGGCATGGAGTAATATATATATGTGTGTGTGTGAATCTTGCTTATCGGAATCTGCAATATCGCCCTTCCCTAACAAGCTCTGTCTTCCACACACAGAGAGTATATAAATAGTAATAATATAAGGTAGTGGTAACTTGTTGCGTCCATGTTCACACACGGATCCGCGTGTGAACACAGTAGAATAAGTAACTTATTTATATAAGGATTTATGAAGAAGTGAGATTGAAAATAAGTCAGATTGTAAAAGTGATTTGTGTTTGGAAAAGCGGTGGAAGAAATGACTTATTTGAAAAAGCTCAAGATTTCAGTTTATTGACAGAAGTAACTTATTCCCACAAACAACTTATTCACATAAGTCTTCCCAAACAAACCAAAAAATCGTTTATATGTACTTTATATGTACAGTAATTTATATGTACTTTTTGAACAGTAATTAAACAGTATTTTATATGTATTTTTGGTACTGTACACTACACTTTTAGACGTTAAAAATCGTTTCCAAACAGGTCCCATGACTTCACAGTCGAATTGCTCCCAAAATTAAAGAACACAACAATCATTCGCTCATTCCCACCACCCACGTAATCCCCTCTCTTCCATTTCTTCAAATTTAATATCTTTATGACAACGTCACCCCACTCAGTCCCTTTCTGCCTCTCTTTCCCTCGTTCCAAAATATGGCTCTACAGTTCTAAACTCAATTATCCTTTCACTCAGGAAATAATTCGATCCTTTTGAGATAATTGACAGATACTAAAGTGGTCACCCTGAAGACAACCTCAACCTCAACCTGCTATCTTTAACCATAAATGAATCATTCAGCTTCAAACACAACACAACAATGGCTTCTCATGATTCAGTATTATGTATGAAACATTATCAGTAAGCAACAACGATACCAATGCCTTATCCCATTAGACCACATCAGTTACATAGATCATACAATTCCATTGAACTCTATTAAAAATTAAAATATTTTATTAACTAAGAGATCTAGTTCAATAACAAAAAAAAAAGGATGTGTTATGCCTTCAACAGCAGTGGCAGATCTGTCAAATCTTTATTAACGTGGATCAACAAAGAAACATGATCACTCAAATCTCTGTAATTTAGATAGTGAATTTAGAGTGGTACAGAGGTGATAAGTATTACATGGTAATCCAACAGTGCTGAAAACAAAGGAACATGGTCTCTGGTCAAACACAGGTCAAACAAAAATTGACTGAAAACAAACAAACACACAACAAACCGTGGATTGGGAAGCCTGGAACTGGAAGATTCGTCCCAGATTTTCTCCTTTCCCACGGCAACATGCCATTGAATTACACCCTCTGAAAACCGAATCCTACTCCTTCAAGCTTGATTCCCATTGGAGCTGAGAATTTCTTTCGTTTCCCTGTGAAATCATCTTGGGTACGATCGTGAATCCTGGAGGAAAAATAGAGTGAAGATTGAATTGTGGGGGTAAAAGTGAACAGAAAGATGGCTTCATGGAATTTGAAGGTGGCACCTGCAAGGAGAGGGAAGTTCGGAAATTCTCTGGTGCGTTCAATGGCGAGAGTCAGAGGAAGCAGAGGACGGCTTGTCAGAAACGCCATCGTATTCCTCATCACCCTGGATTCGTGCTGGAATGTGAAAACCGGAGAAGATACCGGAATCAAATCCGATGCCTCCAGAGATAGAAGATTGGTGATGAATTGTCGGTGGAAGATAGTGGTGGAGGTGGTCAGGGGTGGCGGTGACTGACGAGTCTATCCAAGCACGAATCAAAGGAGTGTTACTGGACTGAAGGGGACCCCTCTGAGAAAGATACTGGCTCTGGCCGAACAGTGGCGGCGGCAGAGTCGGCATCGGCGACGGCGAGTTGAAGATAAATCCTCCTCCTCCGCCGTGGCCGTTATTACCAGCATCGGTAGCATCGACATTCCAAGCTACCATTCTGTGCAATCGATCATGTTCCTCTGGGAACGAAGCCCCATCGAAGCCCAGCGGTGTTGTCGCAGAGAACAATTGCTCGTTCTGGTGGTGTTGGGTCTGAGGATGAGCTTGGTGAAACAGAATCGGGTCCTGCAAGGACTGGAGCGAGAGCCGTAGATCTTGGTTCTGGCAGGCGCTACTGGTTCGCGAAAGCAAATCTGGTGAGTAATTCTGAAACTGAACCGAGGAAGAATTCGTCTCCGGCGCTGACACCCCAATCGGGAAGAAAGACTTATGTCAGTGTCAAAAGTCGGCAGTAGAAAATCCAAACTACCACAGTTAGGGTTTTCATCCAATTGCTCCATAATCCTCCCGCCACTATCCGCCGCCTTACTTGTTCTCCGGCCACCAGAATCCACAGCATCCACCACCGGACGGTGAACTCCAATGGGGCTCTCGTTCTCGTTCACCTGCTGATTCTGCCGTCGATCCTTCTCTTGCTGGGCATTTTGATTTGTTGTGTTGGGACTCCATGCCGGAAGCTTAGCAAGCTCATCTATGGCGGCCTTTGCATTCTTAATAAGCCAATCGACGGCTTTGCTGGGGCGGTCGTAGCCGAGGCGGTCTTGGACGTCGTAGAATTGAATGGCGGTATGAGCTGAAAGACGGACTCGCCGATCTCTGGGTCCCTTGGCGGTACAAACCTTGCTGTGACGGTCTTTGCGGCCGGTGGAGCGAACAATGTGCCCTCCTTGAACCTCCACGATCTCCCCCACTCCACCCCTCACAGCCAATCTCGACGACGCCGTTGCCGGTCGGTGGTGACGATTGGCACTCTCCCCCATCTTCGTCGCATATTCAACTGAAAAACAAGAAGAAGAAGGCGGCGGCGGCGGCGGCGAAGGAGGAAGAAGATAAGACCGCTTCCCTGGAAGATAAAGAGAGTTGTTAAGCTCAGTATCTAAACCAACACAAGCGTGGCTTTGCTGTAGATATTGAAGATGGAAATGAAGAGCTGGATCTTTGTGAGACGGAGATAGTGATGAATCCTGATCCTCCTCGTATTCTCCATTATTATTCTGATGAAGGTAATGGTTGAGGTGGTAAAAGTGAGGATCCGGACTCAAAAGGTTGTGGTAATCCTCTTCCAGCTTTTTTGATCTTTGATGAAGACGACGAATTGTTGTTGATGCAGAAGAAACAAGTGGGTTCAATTTTGCATTGAGGCCACCAGAAGAGCCTGCCATTCATTCAATGTTACCAGTGGTTCCATGGAAACACACAAAAAAGGAGAAGCTTAACTCAGAAACCCAAACCACACTACTCGAGAGGACGTCGTTACAGAAACCAAACTATCTTTTCGCTCTAACCCATTCTCTCTCTCTCTCTCTGCGCCACTCTGTGGCTTTAGGTGATTGTGCTTCTGCTTTATGTACTGCTACGGTTCACTCGCCCAACTGGAAAAGAAAAATTGAAAACAGCAATACAGTTGGGTCGGTTAATAGATATTTGCTCGAAACATCAAATTCCTTATATTTATCATATGGAATTGGCCTAAGTTCTCTTTTATTTAATTGATAATTGGAAAACTTAATGTAATATATGTAAATATGATATAAGTTTTTTCTTAATATCAAAAATGATAATTGGAAAACTCGTATAACCATTATGTATGTTTGAGAATCTATTGGAAGAAAGGAGTTTACAGATTTTGAGAAGAATTTACAGAATCCAAGAATAATTTACGGATTTCAAAATAGTTTTTATGAATTTCGAGATGGTTTTTTACAGATTCTAAAATATTTTTGTTTTGACGTGTATACACCGTTTGGAATAAGGAATTCTTAAACAAGTACAATATATAAGTCCCTTTCAATTAGCTCTAATTAAGAAACACAACTAGCATGGGTTTAAATTTGGGGAAGTTTAATTACAGGGAGATGTGAAAATCTGTATTCTTTATCTTTAGAACTTGAAAGTACAACTATAAGTACTCTTTAAGTTTAGCTTGAAGCATGTTTAGACCTTCGTGGGTTATTGAGATCCGAGTTATCTAAGATTTTTATCACGAAATGGAGATAAAATGAGAAAATAGTCATTAATAACTCTATCAATAACTTATATCATAAATAGAGGATTCTTTTTATAAAGTGTCCTAAATTGTGGATCAAGATTGGTTAGAAAGAGCAATTTGATTGTGGTGATAGTGATGGGAGGGTGACATTGCTGGGTCAGAATAGGAGGGTAAAAAGTGAGAGAGTGATATTACATATAATTGCCAATAAACACAAGAGTACACACTATGCAACGGGGAAGGTTTGTTTGGTACAATTAATAAAATAAAATAAATATTAAAATATCATCTCACTTTAGCTCAGGTGATAATGGTGGTTAGGGTTAGGGCATGAATAAGATGGGTTGCTTTTAAACAAACAAAATCCCCAAAATACGACTTAAATTCTATAACCATAATCAGCCTTCTAAATTTGCAAAAGGACAAGTTAGGAAGAGGGTAATAACTTGTCTTTTTGAAAATGTGGTATTTTACTAAAATGCCCCTCATGAGAGTACTACCATCAACAAATTGTCGAACCTCCAGCGCTAGGTAGTGCTGGGAAACGGGCTGACCCGCCGACCTGCGGGGCAGCTTGCCTCAATCCGCAGGCTGAACCCGTTTGGCCCGTTTTCATTGGCAACCCGAGCCCGTTAAGACGGGTTGGTGGGCTCGCCACCTTTTTTTCCATTTTTTATTTTACTTTTTTTTATTATCTTAGTAAAAATTTTTCTAAAAAAATAATACAACAAATTTAAATAAAATTTACCAAGGTCATTTAATTTTTCGGAAGAAAAATACAACACATCTCTAAATAAATATAATCAACAATATTTACAATACAAAAACATAATACATAATTAACAATCTCCAAAGTAAGTATACATTTAAGAAGAAATAATAAGGTTTAAAATAATATTTGAAGCTATTGAAAGTTTAAAACATCATCCACTTCCTTTTAAAAAGCATAAAAGGATTAATCTTTTTTTAAAAAAAAGGGCTGGCCCCCAACCCGCGGGCCAGCCCTCCCTAGCCTGCGGGCTAAACGGGCTCAGCCCGTTTGGCCAGTTTAAAAATGGGCTTCCAACCCACCTCAGCCTGCGGGTTGACGGGCTCAACCCGCAAGCTGAACCCGTTTTCCCAACACTAGCGCTAGGCAATAGGCACCTGGATGGAGCGCTAGTCACCCATTGGAGTTTTGGCAAAGTTGCCTTTATTTTTTCTTAAATGAGGGGTATTTTGGGAAAGTTGCAAAATTTCAAAATGGCAAATTGTCACCCTCTCCCTCATTTGCCTTTTGCAAATTCGGTAATTTGGGATTATAGAATTTAAAAGGTATTTTTTAAGGATTTTCCCTTTAAACAATTATTGTGTAATTAGAAACGGACAAATTAATTCAGAAACAATTTTATACATATAAAATGTTTTTCTTTTATTTTTTTCTCATTTTTCTTGCCAATTGCAGGGAAAACGTAGCTTTAAAGAGAGATTATACAACATTATAGTTCACACTTTTTTTAGAGTTAAGAATTTCATATTTTACATATTATAGATTTAAAAATTTAGATAGTTTTCCTACGCCCTTCAATTATTCACTCTCCTAAAAGGAGGAAAAAAAATTAATCCAGATATATTATAAATGGTGCTATGTCACTGTCAGCTAACAGGAAATATTTATTTTGCTGAATAATTACTTGTCTTTATATAATATTTTTATATTGATTTTGCTTCAATGCTAATAAGTTTGGTCCTGATTAATTCTCAGACTTATTTTTTTTATAACAAAGAATCCATTTTTCCATCTATAACTCCTTATGTGCTTATTAATCATCCAGTTTTATATTTTAATTTCTTTATTAAAGTAAATTATATATTAAGGACCGTAAAAGTATCGTGTGTGTATTTTAAAAAAAATGAATATATACTTTATTTAAACACCAAATCTCAATAATAATTGATTATTTGTTGATTAGGTGTGAATCATCAAATATATATATTTCACAACAAACTTTACTGGAAAAAAAAAAGCACAACAAACTACATTATACACAAACAATAAGTCATACATCACTATTCAAATTCTATGCAATACACCGAAAATAGATATTTACTTTTGTTTAACTGATAAATTGTATATAGAAAAATAATTTACACAATCCATTCAAATATATAAATATAAATAACCTGTATATTATTTAATTATATGCTGCTTTAGTTCAAAGAATTAACACTACAAGATTAATATATGGATACACAAACGCAGTGTTTTTGGGCAAAATAAAAGTAACAGCATTTGCAGGGTCCAAACACACATTTTACAATGTTTTCGGCAAAACGAAATAATCTACTTCACATATTTATCTTGACTTATGTAAAAATATTTTTCTACCGCGCTCTCAAACAAACGCTTATGTCAAATTATGGTTTTGGGGATCATAAGCATGTTCTTTTACATCTTTTAAAAGACTACTTACTTTTGTATCTCTAATTTCATCGTTTACCTCTTCAAATTATGGTTTTGGGGATCATATTGCACTGACAACTATAACAATCTTCTCTATTTATATTTCAACCAAGTTTTTTTATCATTTTCTTTTTTAACATGCGCAACACCGAGTCTTCTTCATATGCATCCGTTACAAATCTATGACAATACATTTATAAACAGTGCAAAACACTTCTTAAATTTGATCTAGAACGCACTTTTCCTACTCTAATGATCCTGTATTGCAACTTAAAGACGCTAAAGCTTTCTATAAGGGACTAACTTATTCCACCGAATCAAATCCCGTTGGTTCATAGTAAAATTCTAATGATGAGAAATGCAACATTTTCACAAGCGTAATCCAGTTTACAAAAAAGATTCCATCAACATTGCTAAAATTACCTCATTTTCCCCAGAAAAAAAGAAGAAATCCACTTAGACTTCTCTATGGTAATTTTGTTTGTCAAGTACAAACATTCTCCTAAAGGTAACCTATTTGAGTCACTGTTGGATACTAAATGTGAGTACATCTCCTAGTAATGTTTCAGATCTTTATTTATTATATTGTAAGGGATTAACTTATTCCACCGAATCAAATCCCGTTGGTTCATAGTAAAATTCTAATGATGAGAAATGCAACATTTTCACAAGCGTAATCCTAGCATTTTTTTAGCTTATTTAGGATGGCCCGTTGAGCTTGATCCAAATTTTCGGATGCAGTCTAGAGTTCACAATTTAAGTTTGTATTAATCAACGAGGGTTGGGGTCTACTTGGATGTTTTAAATCACCATAATGTTGTTGATTAAAATTCGTTGGGAGAAATACGCATACTACCTCTTATCCTTAATATGAGGGCCTTTTGAGTTTTTTTAGATATTAAGAAAGCTATTTAACTTATATAGTTATCATTTTTCTTCAAACTAATTTACCTAACACTTATAAACCGATATATAATATAATAATACACATAAGAATTTCACAATATATGTTATATTATTTAGCTTTTCAATCACGTCAAAAAGTCAATTATTTAATATCAATATTATTCTGAGCATAATTGTTTTTAATAATAAAAGGATTCAATGAGCTAGACAAAAAATATTTTTTAGAGCCTTGCACACATGGGCGGCCTGAATGACAATCCAATTCAACCTAATAAAAAATGGGATCCATGATGAGGACACAACGAACCACTTCTCCAAATCTTTTTTTATATATAAGAATTAATGATAGTGATGCGTAACATTACAATATTAAAAATTTAATAGTATCACAAAAGGAATGATGCTTCTCCAAGTCTTTGGTTTCATCATTCAGAGGAAACTAAAATAACAACAACAATAATAAAATAAGAATAATTAGTTCGAGTAACTTTCACAGCTAGCTACTACTACTCAAAGAGTGAGGACCATCTTTGGTTTTGTCATTTCTGCATTCTCATCACCATCTTAATCCCCTCAAGCTTCAACCTTTTCCCTTTGTTCTTCTTCATGCACACACAGATATGGACCACAAATGCACGCACACTAACCGATCAATTAATCAGTCCATCAATCATAACACGGTATATTATGGAACTAATTGTAATTATTATCCGAACATCTATACTTGATAGAGAAATTAAAATAACAGACAAATTTTGGTGTACCCTGGTTAGCTACTTTGGAATATGATGTGTGTGTAAGGTATGTTTGGACACAGTGATATATATATATATATGTATACGATAAAGTCACAAACTAAGAATAAGATTAACGAGAGAAGATATATATTGGAAAGAGAATGAGGAAGACATAAAGCAAAGTTGGGCGGGGAGGTGTCTGTGTTAGAGAGAGATAGAGAGAGAGAGAGAGACTTGCTGTGGAGAAAGTGTAGCTAATTAACAAGCTAGGGTTTGCGAGGTGAGGCATGCAAGAAGAGAAGAACAATGCAAGTTGTGGAGTTTGTTGTGTTTACTCTGTTTGGAATCTGTCAAAAGTTACAAGGATGAAAAGGTGAGAGGGGCCCAGTAAGTTCTTTTTACCATGACATGTGTTTGACTTTTACATATTTGCATGCATGAAACGTCTTTAATTAGTCTCAAATGAATTTTTCTTTTATGGAAAAGATGGTGAAAGCACCCTAGCTTAAATTAATTAAGAAGATATATGGGAATTGATTAAGTGAAAATTTTAATCATAATAGATTAAAACTCTTCTCCTTGTAATAACATTTTTATATCCATATGTCTACATGTTTCATGGTAAAGGTAAACGATCATCTCCATTTTCTTGGAGATTTTGTATAAGTATCTTACAATATGAAGAATTAAGATTTGAATACACATTGACAAAGGTGTACATATTTAGTATTTGATAGTGTTTCCAACACGATTGTCTTCAATAGAAGGAAATATATGACTAGTAAAAAGTATCATATATTGGAATCAAGCAACAGAAAAATGGATTTATGAGTGAGAAATGCTGCATGACAGTTCTTTGAATATGATTGACCCTAATAAAAGAATATTTGTATACTTGTAAAGAATATCAATACCATTTGTATAGGTTGGGTAGTGCTTATTAAATTTATCATGTTATTTTTTCTAATTTCAAACAGATTTTGATTCGGAAAAATCCCAAAAAAAGCCCATTCCTATACATGAAGAATACATTCCTAATATGGTTGAAGCCAAGTGGTGCAACCAAAGTTACATCCCTACATACGAAGAATGCGTGGAAAATAGAGTAGTGACATATGAATTTGTAGTTTCAAAAACTTGCAGAAGCCTACGCGGGTGTCTTGTCATTCCCTATACTAAATTTTCAATACATAATCCACAGTTGTTAATATTGATTGTTATTTCGAGATATTATTCGATCTAGTTTGTTGTCATTCCTTATACCGAATTTTTTAATACCTAATGCGTAGTTGTCAATGTTAATATATCATAATATGATTTATTATACTGATCGTGCTCATGTCACGCTGGTAGGATGGAGAGAGTTTGAAGCATGCCTACACGATTAGGGAGCAAGTGGGAGCTAACTGATTAGAGAAATAGGATTATAGCTCATTCAAATGAATATCAGTACTTTCATTTCTTCATCAGAGATTAGTTTTGGAAAACATCAGACATAACAAAAAAATGTAGATCACAGGTGCCGAACATATGGGAAACGTGAGAAAGAAGAAGAAAAGAAACATCTTCACGTCAGAGAAACGAGGTCGTAAGAGAATGGATGAGCAAGAGGGAGTGTGGTTGGAGAAATGATTCTTCCTCACATTTTTAAAAAACTAAGGGCAATGTGGTCTTTTCACAAAGATTTCAAAATCCCTTTGTGGTCCAATATTCTGATTTGTAAATATGGAAATTCGAGATCTTGATCTGTCCTTTTGAAATTTCAATAGGCTTTTTTTGGGATTTTCCCTTTTAATTTAATCCTTTAAAAGTTTATGATTGAATCATTATTCTCATTAATTGGATCATTATTGAATTTTCTTCACTGTGCCTAAGGAGTGCAACTCCTAACTCGAGTTAATTATTGATATCATTTGGAGGGGCTATTATTGATGCAAAATATGATTATTTCAATGGCTTGATTGATTAATTATTTGGATATGGCGATGACAGTCTTCATTATAAAATAAAGTAAACCAAGCAATCATTCAATGGCTTGCACAATTCTTAATATCTATGATAAGAATAGAATGAATAATCATATATATATAATTATTATTAGAGAAAAAGAAGTTTAACTACTCCGACTAGAAGAATATATTAGAACAATTATTACAGAACTCTTTTCACTAAGGATATTGATTGTGTTTAAATAATCACATAATTCAAGTTTCTTGAAATTTTTTTGCAAATGAGCTATGTGTATTCAAATTTTTGTTTCGAAATATCATCTCGGAAGTATTAAAGAAGGAGCAATGATCACATAGATATGTGGAATCAGTGGAGGATATGAGCAAACATATGTTTGGATTTCCCTTCTCCATAGACAATCATAGTTCTCATCCTCTCCTCTGATCAAATATTATAATTAATTAATTGGACTCATTTTTTGAAATTCAAAAGTTTAAGTGAATTGAGTTCTATGGGCTCATGAGAGTTAAAGTATACGCCTCTTGGTTCAAAAAACACTTTCAGATGAATTTACAAATCGTCCACCAACAAGATCCTCATATGGAAAACGCGATTTAGAACCTGTGACCAACTAGATCAATCTTTATTGACTAATTACCTTCTTCATGTGACCTATTTTGAGTGGAAATTGAGGAGGAAGGCCCTTTCAAAGATGAATTAAAAACAATTATTTTTTCTTTTAAAAAACTACAAGAATAACTTTAATTCAGAATCTCATCAGCAAAATTTAAATAAGTCTCATGAATGGCTATCTAGTGATTACAACAAACAACTGAAGATAAAGTTCCACGTAAGAGGAGATCGAAGAAAAGTCGCTGTATAGTATATTTTGTATTTCTTTTATTGAGATTGTACATACGTGTGGGTGCATTTTTTTAATATTATTATGATTGTAAAAGTATATTTTTAAATTTAGATGTTGAGATTTTTTTCGTCCTTGATTAAGATCCTTGTCTTTTATGCTGTCCAGATCATGAAAACAAAAAATTGATTGAGTGTTATGCTTATACATCTTAGATATATCCGTATGTATCTCAGATTATTCAAGCGCCATGGTCAAAAACATAGTTAATTAAATAACTTTTTTTTAGAACAGGGATAAGCAGCTATATCATATATTTTTTTCACCCCACAAAACGTCAAAGACCAAATTTAATTATTTAAATTTAAATATAGTTACTTTAGATTATAAAAATTTATATATCATTTTTTATTATTTTCACATTAAAAGGAAGGTGAACTAAGAAAAGTTTAATTAATCCGATTCTTTTGAAATGCAATTTTATCAAAACATATACCACATAAATTAAATTTAAATGGTCAAAGTTAATTACTGTAAATTCCGCTAGTGCTCAATATATATTCTTGCAATTATTTCTATGATTAACTGATTAATTATAAATAATTAATTATGTGTTTGAAAATAAGAAGATTATTGCTTAAAATTGAAGGCCCTCTATGATGGGGACGACACCACATCCTTATCACTATGTTATAGCAAGTCGTTGTACTCCATCCGAACAAAATTGACCTATCTCCAAAATCCTTATTATTATGCCATTTGCCAATCAATTTTCAAGTGCAATTGAAATAAAAATAAATAATATCCATAAATATATAAAGTGAAAATAATTAAATTACGTTAGTTGATCATTAAAATTGATTAAAAACATTAAATATATAAAAATATAACATATTTTCCTAAAACACCCTTATTCATGTAGAGAATGGGTTGAAAGAGAACTTGTGAAAAATCAATGAAAGATATATATAATTAATTAAAGGTAACATTGAAAAAAATTATTGAATAATGAAACAGTTTCAAACTTTACCTTTTATAAAAACTAAATAAATTCATAATTTTTACTTTATATTTTGAATCGATGAGTATTAACTTTTATATATAATATTTTTTGCTCATAATTATGGAGAATAAAAAACGATTTTGTTAATTATTCTCTCGTTTAATGCCGGGTCTGGTTTCTCTTCGTTTACCTTTTCTTCTCAAGATTTCTTATTCATTCTTAAATTAAAAACTGGATAGTTTAGATTTAATATTTAAATAGAAAATAATTAATAGCACCAAATATCAATTAGTTACATTAAAGGAAAAAATTAGTTATTTTTTTAATCAAAACCTAGATAGTTATTCAATGAAAGCTACGTTTCATTTTCTTTTTCATGGTCTTCGTCAAGATTTTTCCAACATTATATTTTTTTTCAAAATAAAACAAAGTTTCCACCAATAATTGTACCAACAATTTGTTTTGTCATGCAGAACAATACAGAACGGTCGAATAATTGATTTCATAAAATATAATTGGAGAATTAATAAAGTAAACTTAAAAATTAATTTCATGTTTGCATATTTAATTATATCGGGGAATGCTGACTGGTTCCTTTTTTTTTTCTGGGACGTTAAATAATCCTTTATAGTACTTTTTTTTAGTGGAAAGTAGAAATTTTATGACTGGAACATGAAAATTACATAAGCAGAGTTTCAGGAACTTTAAGTTCTAACCACATTCTGACGAAGCTCATTAGTTGGTTCAATAGTCCTGTTTGGCTGAGCTTACGAGGAGTTCAAATACATATTTAACAGTGCTTTTCTGTAAAATGGGATAAACTCATTCACATATTTACCTTGGCTTACGTAAAAGTACTTATTGAGCCCGTTTGGGAATGAGGTAGAAAAATATTTTTACGCAAGTCGAGACAAATATGTGGAGGAGATTATCTCGTTTTACAGAAAAACACTGTTAAATAAGAATTTGATTTTTAAAAATGTTGTCCCAAACAAATCCATTTAACACGTTCCCAAACGGTCCAATATTACTTTTTGTTTTTTTGCCAACGAATCCTTTATAATACCTGAATAATGTAAAGCCATATGCATATAAATACATATATATATTGCTTTCCTATCAGATATTAATTAATTTATATGGATTAAGCTTAGTCCAAAGAATAATATTATAGATATATTAGGTTTATATGATAATTTTTGTTGCAATCATACGACGTGGGGAGCCACATAATCAATGAAGAAGTCACAATTATCATAGTTCTAGTAGACAAAAAAGCATATACGGAAGATTTATACCTCAATTTTATTAATAATTATTTATTATTAATCATCGACAACAAAACAAATTAATCTTTAAGAAATATTAATAGGATTTAATCAATACAGTGAGTTAATTAATTAAAGTATCAGGATATGTACGTGTGAGATAACAAATGAATTCAAAGATATTGCTAAACTGTACACGATTTGATATCTTAATTTTTCAAAATATTTTTTTCAATCTCGGAACCTTAATACTGTTCATAAAAAATAATGGCATTTTAAGTTTAATTCTTAAAAACAATAATGGTTAGCACA
>JANTPZ010001454.1:0-22684 GCA_025593235.1 Vachellia pachyceras | reverse complement strand
GAAGGAAAGGAACCTGTTGCCAAGTTGAGCATGGAGATCAATCACCATTTTCTCTTCATAATCAGAAAGGAGGCCTCTCTTCAAGTCTGGTCTGAGGTAATTGGTCCATCTAAGCCTGCAACTTTTCCCACATCTCAATAGCCCTGCAAATTCGGTCAATCCACACCCACAAAGAAATCTCTCTCAGCAGAGGAAAAACAGAGCAGGAATCGACCAAAACCCATTGACCTCAGATATGAAGATTTTCCTATATTTTCTTAAAGAGAAAAGGAAAGACCCCAGAAAGATTTTTTTTTTGAGAGAGAGAGAGAGAGAGAGAGAAAGAAGTAGACCTGCGAGCTTAGGGACAGTTCTCCAGCAACATTGGCCATTGGTGAGGATGAAGTTGATGAGCTTCTTGTCCTCGTCAGCAGTCCAAGGGCCCTTCTTCAATCCAACTTTGTCGCAGCAAGGTTGCCTTCCCATTTTCAGATCAATGAAGGGAGGGAGGAAAATGGAGATTAAATTGGAGAGTAAGGCTGATTGGTTTAATGGAACTAGAGAGAGAGAGAGAGAAGTGTTTTGAAGAAGTGGAGATGAAGGAGGCAGGAGCAGAAGAAGGGGGATGAGAGAAGAATGGCATCACCTACTTATATATACTAATCAAATGCACTACCAACCCCTCTTCACTAGGGAACCCACCGCTCAGTTATTTTATTTTTTTGTTTTATCACATAAATCTCAAAAGACTTATTTAATAAAAAAGAGTTTATTATTTTCTTACATTTCTTATACGAATACTAAAAACATATTTTTTGTGTACGAGAGACTTTTCTGCCGTATGCATTATATAATGTTATAACATTAGAAGAATTTTTTCTTAAAAAAATGTCCCTTATAAATTAAAAGTATGTTAGAAAGTTAGTCGATTTAAGTATAGTTTATGTGATAAAGGGTATATTTGTCGTGATGTCAGAAAAACATGTTTAAACAAATTAAGGTAAAACTCATCTCACATATTTATCTTTTATATCGTAATTCATATTTAAAAAGTAAATTCCACTTATAATTCAAATGGGCATAAAAATATAATAAGATGCATGTAGAAGTTAAGAGTTCAAACCATCTCAATATATAACAAAGTATTAAAAGGTATAAACATATACTTAATGCTCCATGTTATTCTAAATATAAAACTTTATTTATATTGTAAATTGTATTGCAAATAAGATTATATATTTTGGATCAAAGGAGGGAGTAACTATATGATCATGGCAATAACTATGCTGATGACAACATAATGGAGATCATATGTATTAATTTTTAAAAAATTTACCATCAAGTCCTAAATAGAGGAATTAATGAACAAAAAGTTTCAAAGATTGATAAAATTACCATCAAGTTTCAGCAGTAGCTGATCCGGTTGGCACTAACAACATCATCGGCCGTTAATAACAACCAGACCAGCTACTGTTAGGATCTGATGGTAATTTTATCAATTTTTAGGATCTTTTATTTATTAATGTGTTACTTGGGATCTAATGGTAAATTTTCCCTAACTTTTTTGCATATATATAATAACATATAATTTTGTCGGCAAAAATACTCTTGAAAAAATATAAAAATATATAGATGAAATTCAATTGAGGAATCAATCCAAACAGTATAATCATATTAATTAAACTATGTTATAAAACAAAAAAAATGAGAGTATAGAAGATAAGAGAATACAATAGATTGTGGAAGAGAGCATATGATCATTTCTCATTCTCATTCACATGTGATTCAAAGTACATCATCCATTTGCTTTACAACTCTATTTATAAGCACAAAATCCTTCCAAGAGTTACAATGCCATCACCAGAAGGATTAATCCACATTATAATACAGCATAAAGGAATAGGAGGTTATGATCTTTATAGCATTAAGCATGGGAATAATAAAGGGTGGAAGGTTATGGGATTTGGCATTTAGAAGGAGAGGATCCTAAGTGGAATCCAAAGGGTTTTATAGACATCCATATTTATATATAATTTTATAACAAACTATATATTTTGAAGTTATAAATTTGTGTGTGTATTAGTCGGAGAATTAAAGGGGTGAAATGAAGCGTCACGTGACGCACGTGGCACGTCATAGTCGGAAAGCGCCACTTCATCCACCATTCTTTGCTTGAGCTTGAAGCGTGAGGTCCTCCACTGTGTTCCTCCTCTCACCAAAGTCTTGCTACTATAAAGCGCATATCCTTCCATTGTACCGTCTCAAAATTTATTATTTATTCAATACCCAAAACAAATAATTATTATTTATTTCTTTTCATTTTCTTGCAGAATTGCATCAAAACAGAGTGAAGGGAAATTCTGCACGATTTTAACAAATTTTTAGGACAAGTGTGTTTAGTTTTTATTTATTTATTTCAATCAATAGATTTGTATGAATCTTGAAAACAAAAGGCATAGTATTAAAAATTCAAGAAAATACGAACTATATCTTCGGTAAAGCAAGATAAAATATATTTGTATGGGTTTTAATGTTGTTCTTGGGTTAGTTTAACTGTTCTTTAGTTACGTTATGCGCAACTGACTTATCTTTAATTATATGCTAAAAAAAAAGCCTTCGATTTTGCACATAACTAAATGTATATTGTACATGACTAAATAAGATTTGCACTAACTAAAATAGATTGCACCTATATCCATAAATGAACTCAATAATTATTAAGGGCTTGTTTAGGTTCACTTCTTAAATATATGTTTTGTAGCAAAACATATGTTTTATCCAAATATTCACATTTTTCAAAATCTAGATTTTATATCAAAATCTAAATTTGAAACATTATTTTTGAAAAAATTATTTTCTTATCAAATCATACTTTCTCTCATAGTAAATTTTTCTTTTTTCTTTCTCTTTCATCTTTTATAATTATCTTTTACTTTGAATTCTGTAAAAATTAATAACATCCCAAATGCAATCACCTCTCAAAACCCAAATTTTGTCTCGTAATCCGTAAAATCTATTCTCCACAACCTATATTTTGCTTCGAACTTCATAAAAGATATTCTCAAATGAACTTCCACACGAGATCTAAATTAACCAAATCATGTAGAAATTATTATTAATACGGTTTTGCAGTACGAGATATTATATAAATAAATATACAAGAAAAAAATAATATTGGAATTGATTATATATATATATATATATATATGAAAAGATGGTATAAGTTGTGGCCCAAGCGGTCGGAAGAAAAAGAGGAATGAATGAAAAGAGAAGAGAGAGGGGTGTAAGTAAGCCATCTTTGCATGCGCATGAATTCTTTATTTGTTTTTTGGCCACGAAAGAAGCATTTATATATTTATATATACAAGTATTATGCCCCCAAGCTTTAAGCAGCTTCGTCTTATTTATAAAACAAAAAATTAAGTTAAAACATTTAAACAAACATTATTTTATATAGAGCCGTAAGTAACTTGAAAATGCTATGCAATATAATGATTTAATTATATATATATATATATATGGACTACTACTTAATCAATAGCAACCTAACTGTGTCTTCTAGCTCTTAATTTAGATGCCCCAAAATTGACACAATCATAACAAAAGTCCTCATATATTAATAATTCATTAACTGACTCATTGAATTCTGCTACTATCATATATATATATATATATCATTAGTATTCATGGGAGTGAAAATTTAAAAGTCTTTGATTGGTTTTTCGATACCTATGCTGAATTAACCAATCAAAGACTTCTAATTCTGAATAAGGATTTTGAGTCTGAATAAGGAGAGAAATAATTGTATTTTATGATCCTGGAATGTTAAAATGTTAATTAAGGATTTTTTGGTATTTTGATGCCATTTTAAAAAATACAATTAATAAAGTGTTCTTGTTCAAATGCACAGAAAAATCTTAAAACGAAATTAATTTTCAACCAAAAGTTTTTTGGGGAATTTATTCTAAGGTTTCAAATAAGAGACTTATTTACGAAAAGATCTCATAGATGAAAATATTTATTCTAAGGTCCCAATCGCTGGTGTTGACAACATGAGGTCATTATATCGACAACAGTATGCGCTGGTGTTGACAACACCATGTGCTGATAATGACAACACCATGCGTTGATGTTGATAACATGAGATCCTGTCTTGGGATCTCAGAATAAATATTTTCATCTATGGGACCTTTTCATAAATAAGTTGCTTATTTAGAACCTCAGACTAAATTTTTCAAGTTTTTTTCCTAAAATATTTATTCTGTTGTTGATATTTTCAACCTGTACAATTTTTTTTGGAAATTTACATTCAAGCCCCAAATAAGAGAATTAATAAACAAAAAGTATCAAAGATTCACGAAATTACCATAAGGTCCCAGGAGGTTAAGGTTGTTAATGACAACTTTAGCAGATATTCATGAGACCTTATGATAATTTTATGAATCTTTAGAACATTTTATTCGTTAATTATCTTACTTAGGATGTAATTGCAAATTTTCCAATTTTTTTTTAATGTCCGAGGGCATGCTATAATTAGCAGCCTACATACGCGTACGAAAAAGGAAATGAAGTTAGAAAATACATACGTATCACAAGATGGTCCCACAACACTTGCTCTATTGTTTTACCTTCCAAGCAAAATGTGATTACATTAACTCCTGCGAAACAAAACTTCATACACACACTTTACTACTTCAATTATTTAGTAATAAGGATTAAACCCGCAGGCCAATTCATCAACCTGCCAAAAAAGCGGGTTCAACCCACGACTGGTCAGTCCGTTTCGTCACATCTACAAAGGATGTAAGTGGGAATACATATTTTATGAGTTCAATTAAAAAAATAGAGAAATGGGGTTAAACATTTTTAGTTAATTTTTTTACTCTTTTATTTTGCATCTCCTCTTTATTAAAATTTATTCAACTAGTAAAGATTTACCCTCTCATCTAAATCCCTCCTACCGGACAGTTTTTAAGGTAAAGACTAAGTATGTTTGCACAAATTTTCCAAGACAAGAACCGCATGCAATTAACTTCGTACGTGTTCCATACTCTTTACTCTTGTCTCTCGTTAATGCTTTAGGCATATACCATTTGATCGATCTTTATTGATTATGTACATTGTATTTCTAATATAAATATATGACATTTTTTCGAACAAATTACTAGCTTATAATATATATTGCTTAGTGGTCATTAACGAACATTTTATAAATATTACACCTTATATGATGGAAGACTGAAGTCTACTGGTCCATTATTCCCATTTATAAATCATTTTTAATATGTTTAATTAGAATTGAAAAAATCCATAAGTCTCAATTATTTTAAAATGTAATAACTTTTCAACTTATTAAATTCTTCTTTTTAATTAAAGGGATAGGTATTAATAACCTAAATCTATAAGCGGAATCGAACCTGCAAACTCTCACTTAAAGACTTTTTATGTAATTAGACTACAAGGTTATTGACCTTTTAACTTTACTTCTATTTATTAATATATTATATCAAAGTATACAAATGCTATATAATAAATAAAAGGTAAAAACATATAATAATTGAAAAAAATAAGGGTAAAATGGCATCCAACACCCCGTATTATTTTTTCAGTTCTTTAAGCATTATAATCTTATTTTTGTAGTGCATATTAGACCATAAACTATAAATAACATTAGGATATTGAATTTAACTGACAAATAACATTAGAGTGCTGGATGCGGTATAAAAAGGATTTGGTTGCTTAATGTTACTTTATCAAAAATTAAATAATTTAACTTGTAAATAGGGGAAAAATCATCTGCGCCCTATAAATAAAGCCATAGACGTAATATAATGTCTCTCTATACTGTTAAACGTTTTTAAGACTAAAAGAATGTTTCATTGTCACATAAAATTGATAAGTTATCCACTTTTTGTTAGTTCTTGTTTATAATAAAGATAATATGGAGTACTAGTGCGTATTTATAGCGTATAAATCTTATTTGCTAGTAAATTATTGTGAAAGAGGAAGATAGAGAAATTTATCTGTCGCAATAAATAAATAAAAACATGTGGAAGTAATTAAATAAGAGAACATGGGAAGATTTATTGTTGATCTCTTCTCATCCATTTAATCTTAAAATTCCAGCTACTCATCAATTCCATCATCTTACACATTCCTTCCCTCAGTGGGACTCCTTTAATTTATTTCCACATTTAATACACATGATCCTATATATATATATATATATGTGTGTGTGTGTGTAAATATATACTACGGCTACATATTATTTAATTTTATTTTCTTGTACTGTCTCACATTAATACTCATTCATGGCTTGATTAAATAATTAATTTTTTATATACTAACTATACTTTGGTTGAGTGAGCAACATTAATTGCTAAATAATAACGTATGGCGACATTTAATGACTTACTCCCACCGGTTAAATAATAGCATTAATTAAAGTATAATTTAAGACATTCTCACAATTATAATACTTAAATTATTATGATTTGTAAACAGGACTGATTTTATATTTTTTAGATATATATTCTCTATCCGAGTTGATTGTATTTGAGGTAGGATGGAATACTAATTTTTGACATTTCTATAAGCTCATATTCAAATTCTGACTTATCAGACTGTGAGATATGTTAACTCCTATTAGACTCGACCATTATTTGTCAATTTTTTTATTTTATATTGACAACAAAAACAAGAATGATATCAATATTAATTTATATTAATAACAATAGGGAGAAATGCATACACGTTTCAAATAAGAAAATTAATTAGCATAGGTTATACTATACTTATAAATAGTTAAATAAATAAATTAAACATGCAAATGAGATAGAGAAAAATGACTAATTTCTTTATCTGTGTCTTGTTTACAATTTTTGTCATAGCGATAATTAGAAAAATAACGAATATATTATAATAGATTGAAAGGCCAACATTAATATTTATGATTATGCAAACTTAGATTCATGCCTTCGATATTAATGCACCTTTAAAAATTATGAAAAAAATCAAATAAATATAATGCATCCTAATTTTCTAACATGGTAACTGTTGGGTTAGATTTAGTACATCCTTAGTGAATCAGTGCTTACCCCAAATTGATTAGTGCACAAATAGAAATTGAGCAGAGTATGTAATATATATATATCCCTTTGACTAGAGAGGGAGACACACACAATGGAAAGGCCCTTTGTGTTATATGGGGGAGGGATGAAAGAAGAAGTACAAGAGCTGTGGCTAGCACATGAAAAACCTTTGGTACGTAAATAACTGGTTAATAACTCACAAGGTTGTAATGAGTTCAAATTTCACTACTGATATAAATATTTTGTTAGTGTCTGATAAATAAGAACTCCCTTTAAATGCTCTTCAAGTCCATAAGTATATTCTGACTACATTGAACTTTTGATATCCAACTCATTTGAACTTCGGTGTATATAAAAGGACAAGAAAGGCCTATCCCTCCTCTCTTCTCCGGCCATACTAAACAGAGAGTTCAATCGATTGTGATTGAGTTTCACATTAGTGATATCATTATTGCTTCAAAATCCTTTAATAACATATTCCATGTGAAAAATAAATACTAAGAACGATTCTTATGTACTCATTATTTTTTTTGACTTATGGTATACATTGAAAGGTATGATCAGCATCAATCAGGCTGAAATTCAATAATGGTGTCTCTCTTAATTAATTAAGACTTTGGTAATGTACGACAAATGGGTCAGTACGATTCCAAGAAAAGAGTAATTAATCCAAAAGGAAATTCAAATTTTTATTACCATGGGCTATTCCACAAAACAAAACCCAGCCCTAGCTAGTTTTACAATAATAACCTATCGTCCGTGGGTCTAATGGTAAGGATTGTGTTTTCTCACCAAATGGGAGGAGGTTTGATCTCACCGCAGCGTTTGGGGAGGCATCCTAGCTACTAGGTGCTTAAGTTAATGTCTAATTGGCGGCTCGCCCTGCCCGATATTGGTATCACCTAAGAAGAAGGGACATTTCGCCTTACCCTTGACTTGTGGGTAAGCCCAGCTCCCTGCTTAAAATTTCTGTATAAAAAAAATGGTTTCACAATAATAATAAGAAAACTTAGAAAAGAATAATAATAATTGAGCAACCTCAAAAGTTAAAATATTATAAATAGAAAAAATCACCTTGGGAGAGTCATCCCACAGTTAATCTCAACAATATTTAAATCTTATATAGTAATATCAAATCCTAAATAATTGTATCAAGAAAAAGAATTAAGGTTTTTCTTTGCCTGAACAGAAATATATAATCAAGGTTCAAAACGTTGAAAAACATTTGTACTCCTAATTAAGTAAGGGCACAACATTATTTGATTGGAATAATGGGAACAAATTAATTATTGTTGGCTGACAAAGAGGAATTTTATTATATCAACATTGAGGTCGAGTAGTCACCTTCATATCTAATCGATCTAACAATCCCATGATTGATTTTAAAAAGGAGAGCATATATATAATTTGAAGCTTCCAAGGTATATCCATTAATTGTAATAATTAGTCCATTTATTTCCCATGCACGCAATGTACTTTGGGGGCAAAATATAATCAAATTATCGATCCATTTCCTTTAAATTTCAAGCTGCACACCTTATTTTATTCAATGTAAAACAGTGCTGTTGAATAATGTTAGAATATGGGCCACTTTTGATCGATTAGATCCAAAATACGTGTGTTGGGGTGAATGTGTAAAACAGTACTGTTGAATAATATGCAATTCCCATTCTGAATCTTTTGGTTACATTAGGAGGAAGAATCTGATGGGTTGTAGGGGAAAAATTAATTTAATAAAACCGGCGGTGACATATGGGAGAATCATTATCCTCAAACCTAGAATAATTATATGTCCTTAAGGAATTATCGATAATTAATTATTCTATATTAATGTTGCGGGCTATAAACTGTGTGTTGGTTTTTCACTCGCAAGAAAATGGTAATGGTATTTTAAGAAGCTTATAATTAAGCACACAGATTCTGGTAATGGATTACACAAAGTCAAAGTACGTAGCTAGAAGATAATCTTAAGTTAATCCTTAGTTTTGTTTAATGTGTGGGTAGGATTAGTTAGGATCACAACTTGATGAGGGAAGCTTCATCCTCTTGTGTGTGTGTGTGTATCAGTTTGCAGAATTAATTTTTTTTTTTGGCCAACAGTTTGCAGAATTAATTAACATCATAGGGTGCACCTAATTACATTAAATTATCCATATCAACAGGCTATCATTTTAGCTATCAAGTAGCAACAGTACATTCAAGGTCGATCAACCAAAGAAACAATATGCTTGTTTGGAAACACTTGACTCTTCATCCAAAAATATGTTCAACAATGTTTTTTTCTAAAACGAGACAATCTCCTCCACATATTTACCTTGGTTTGCATAAAAGTACTTCTTTACCATTTTCTCAAACGGACCCAATATAATCAGAACAAATTAAACACACACGCTGATTTTTTGTTAACAACCTTTAATTACAATGAGTTTGAAACAAAAGACTTGCACTCCTTGATTATTATGATGATTAACATAGTTTTCTATGGTTATATATTACAGATACTCACGCTTTTTTTTTAAAGAAAAATAAAAGTATAAACAAGAACAACCTAATATTGTAAGTGGGGTCGAATATGAGAAAAACGTTTGGGGATTTTTCATACCATTAGACTATAAGATTAGTAGCATATATATTAATTTTTTGTTGCACCTTAGCTTCAAGCTAAATTAACCTACTGGTAATTGTCACCAATGAATTTTGTTTTTTACAAAATACCCCTTTAAATTTTTAATATAAGAGTTAGACTTTAATCTGAAGATACTAAAAAAATTAATTATGTTAGTTATTTGTGACAAATATATATTATTTTTCTTAAAATATCATAATTCATTGTAACTTTTCTTGGATGTAAACTTGTTAGTGTGTGATCTATAGGGATACTTTGTGAATAAAATTATACATTTGAGAAATAAAGTTGATTGTGATATTATACTTATAACCAAATAGAACCTCTCAACTAGCTAGCTCCCATGTCAAAAGTTAGAGGTAGTATATATATTTCCTCGAAATATGAAATGATTTAATTTTTAATATATATATATCTATTAAAAATGGAATTATTATATTATATTGAAGATTGACATCAACTTAAATTATTGGTGATTCAGTGTAAAAAATAAAATAAAAGAAGGATTTTATTTTTTGGTGTGTATCGAAATGATTAAGCACAAATAAAAAAGTAATATCAAATGTAATATAGTTAAGTGAAGTGTCCAAAAGGATTGACAAAATTTTTTCCATAATTAATATATTTTATGGGAGCAGATGATCTTATGCGACTTGCTTCACACATGAACAAAAGAGTGACGATAGCTTCTTAATTAAATTATCCCATTAATTAAGATATATATAAATTAATTAATAAAAAATAGCTGTCGAAGCAGCTTGCTTGAGAAGGGGAAGCAACAAAAATGATAAAGGAGGAACAGTACAGCACTTAATTAAGGTTGTGTCCATTTCAATTTGTTTGGAAAGTGAACGAAAGCATTAATGTATTATAAAAAAATTGAGAGCATATTATTAGGCTTAATTCGAAGTAGTTCATTTAACATGGTTCTATTTAATTCAAAATTTTAGTTTTTTTTCACATATTATAGCCCTTTATTATTATTATAAAATAAGCATAAATGAATTAATGCGTTATATAACATGTAAAATGCGCAGTGTGAATATAATTTTTATTAACTATCAATATATATTGCTATTGATTTATTTTTCCTTTTTAAGTTTAATGTTTTCCTCTGAAATTCAAAATAATTTAAAAAGATTCCAAAGCTAGTAAGAGTTAAGGTTAGTTGTCATTTAAAATAATAAAAAGATTAAAAAGGTAAATAGACAGTTTTGATATTGTCATTGTAATGTAATAAATTAATAAATAGCATAATAATACATTATTTTTGTACAATAAATTAATAAACGATAAAACTACTATTACTGTAAAATGATTCTAAATTTTCAATGATCACCTCGGATGTGTGTGTGAACTGAATCTCTCTTATTTTATTCCTTTCAAATGATCGCGAATTCAGATTCAAATTTACAGGTGATATATCAATATATAAAAAGCTAAATTAGTGTGTCATCAACATATCTTTATGTATTAAAACGGGAAATTTATTGGGAGGTCCCAAATAAGGAATTTATTTAATGAATGGTCCCAATTTTAAAAATATTTATCAAAAGGTCTCATTGACAACATGAGGTCCTATACATTGACAATATCGTGCGCTGTATTGACAACACCTCATGTTGTCAATGGGACCTTTTGATAAATATTTTTAAAATTGGGACCATTCATTAAATAAATTTTTTATTTAGGATCTCCCAATAAATTTCCCTATTAAAATAATAGTATAGTGGCACACAACAGACTTGTTATTTTTTAAAGGTTTGTTTGGGATCCCGTTTGGAAACTTGTGTTCTATGGCAAAACATATGTTTTGTTTTAAAATTTAGATTTTGTTTAAGTACTTACATTTTTTTTAAAACCTAAATTTTGTATAAAACTTAAGTTTTGAAAAAGCTATTTTCTTATCAAATCATATTTTTTATAATAAATTTTCTCTTTTCTCTTTCTTACTTACTTTTTACCTTAAACTCCATAAAAGCCAATAACTTCACAAATACAATCATATTTCAAAACCTAGATTTTGCCTTGAAATCCATAGAAACTATTCTCCCCAAACTTATTCTTCAAAACATAAATTTTGTCTCGAATTCCGTAAAAATTATTCTCAGATGGACTTCCAAATAAGCTCTAAAAATGTTATTTATTAAATTATCGAGCTCTTGAATTGATTGAGGTTGTTTCAATTTAAACAATAATCTTATATTTAAATTTTAGATATGACTGGAAAAATTCAAGAATGTTATTTTTGGAAACATGACGGTGCAATACTGTTAAAACAAAAAAAAAATATCAATCATATCAAACTTTAATTTGAACAAAAACAGCATCATGGTGATGACTGATGAGGGTAAATTGTCAAACAAATTGTCAAACAATTAATTAAGTAATGCATACTAAAAATTAAATTACAGTTTTCACCTTTTCAAACCCGTGCGGTTAAGCCATCAAATATCAGCATTTTGCTTTGACTTCAAATGAAGCAAACTTTCACTTCCACCACATTTCTTTCTAACCCTCTCTGTTCAAACCTTAAAATATTATCTTCTTCACAATTAATCACAGACATCATTATTGAACTCTAGGATTCATCCTTTAGTATTTTACATATCATTACAGTACCAAAAAAAATGTCATTGAGCAACAGAAAAATTTATCAATAAATAGTTATTTTCTATCAGAAAATTTGTATTTAGCGACTGAAAATATTAATAACTCTAATTTTAACGACGGAAAATAGCCATTTAACAACGAATTTTCCATCGCTAAATGACATTTTTCTAGTAGTGTTATCATCATCAACACTATTTCAGAAATTTATTATGAGAGGTGCTTAACTTTTCTATATTGTTTAATTATTATTACTACTACTAGGACTGAAATATATATATATATATTGTCGTCATTTTTAATATAATTACCCTATATTAAATATATGGGTTCATTTAAGCTTAAATTATCCCTATCTGAACCTTTTTCTTTCAAGTAAATTTGATTACATTTAAATAAAAAATCCGATTTGCTTATGATAAATGCGTAGTTATAATTTAGAATGGCTGGTTTTACCTTAAACAGTATATATTCTTATACAGCTGTGAGTGTATTATATAAATATTATGATTGCATTTTGAAAAAAAATAAAGTAATTGGTTATAATTAAAGTACATGCAAACTTTATTTCATGAATCTAATTAAGTTAAACTGTTGTGGAAAAAAAATCTTTTATGTTAAAATAAATTTTTCAAACATATCCGATCCATTCAAGTTATAGGTTTGTGCTTACATCATAATATGACTTCAACATTTATAGTTAATTTCATAAATTACCAAACCACATTATCGTATTAGTGTATTATATTAATATCATGATTACATTTTTTAAAAAATAAAGTGTTGATAAAGTACAAACTTTATTTCATTAATCTAATTAAGTTTAATTCATGTGAAAGAAAATATTATTAGTTAAAATAAATTGTTCAAACATATCAATTTTTTACCTGAACAAATTTATCCATTCAATCTTTAGGGTTGTGCTATTAATATTATAAAAAACAATGCTTGCATCATAATGACATCAACATTTAATTTCATAAATTACCAAACGACACTATCGTAGTACGACACTATCGCAGTACGACACCATTAGAATAACGTTAGTCATTGGAATTCATAGCTCTGTAATATAAATGAACAAAAATATTCATATCTTATATTTAATTAGGATGTTAATGAATTTATTACCAATATTTGGATATATGTGTGTGGCACATGTGTGCACCTGTGCATGATAATTAATAAGGTCAACCCATGTATTAGAGTGCGAGTCACACTGTTTATAAACTGTAAAATAATATGATTTATTTTAAGAAAAATTAAACACAACTCCTTATAATTTTACTTAATTTTTAATTGGGTCATTGTAGTTTTTCACCTTTTTATTTGGTCCTTATAATTTTCTAAATTGTAAATGTTGGTTCCTATACTCACAAGTTTTTCATTTATAAGAGAAACGATGAATCAATTTTGTCACATGGATTTAAATAAAACCAAATCAATTAGATTAAATGTTATATATGGATAAAAGAAGACATGTATGAGCATAATAATTTTTTTTATTTTCATGTTGGTAATACATAAACTTGATGCCATTATTTTATTTTGAAATAAAAAAATTTTAGATACTTCATGGGAACTTACATATCGTTTAGTTAGCATACACTTCAGTCATGATCAACAAATTAATTATAGGGATATGGACTAATGCTTATAACTGAATTTCACCCAAGTATTTTTATTTTATATGAAGGTTGATATTTATATTCATTTCCAATATATATGTTTAGCTAATCTAAATGGTATGATATTTCCCTCATTATCTCAAACTCGTACTTTCTCTTAATCCCAAAAAAAGTTTACTCATGTATAAATGAATGTTTAATTAAAAGTTAGATTAGTGCTTAGCATATGATGCAGCATGAATCAATCAATCAAGGATCAGAGTTGGTGATGTGTAATCCTAGTGGTAATTAATTAATTTGTATTCTTGTAGTTGCTAGGTGTGTATGTGCGTTAATGGGTTTGTTTGGAATAACGTTTCTAAATGTCAAACGCACGTATAACAGTATTTTTTTGTAAAACAATATAATCTCTTCCACATATTTACCTTGATTTGCATAAAGATACTTCTCTACCGAGTTCTCAAACGAGTCCCATGTTGTTGGTTTATATATATATATATATATATAAAGTTTAAGTGAGTTAAATCTTAAAACTTACCACAGTCAAAGTATACATTTAAACTCACATAGTACTTACAAATGCATTTAGATAACCCCAATAAGATCATGACAAAATCAATAATATAATTTAAACTCGTGATCTTATGAAATATGAGTCAATTCTTTATTATCTATTGGATTAACTTTTGTCAACACATTTTTGTAGGCTAATTTTTCTTTATATAAATATTTTAGGTAAATATATAGAGAGTGAGGTTTGTGGATGTAATATCTAGAGAATAGTGTGGTTTGGTTAATTTTATAACAAGACGAAAGCATAGCCACGTGTTGACGTCAAAAACACTTGGACTCTAATGCTTTACAAGTACATTCTTTCTTCCCCACAAGCCAACCACAACTAGCATCCAAAAACATGAAACTTTGACTTTTCTATTGTCTCAATTACTTTCTATCCTTCTTCTTGTTATTCTATGTATGATATAATTTTTTTTCTTGAAAAATATATATGGATGATGATGAGGTCACTATAACGTAAGAATGTCGTAAGGAGAAATGAGAATCTAGTGTGTTAAGTCGCAGGGTGGTCCACCATGAATGAAAGTAAAGTGGTGAGCTTATTGGTAGAAAAAAAGTAGGCTGGTCCTAATGAAGATGGATTAATCCAGTCCATATGTTTATGATTCAAAATGTAGTTGGAAACTACGTGGCGTGTGCCATTGATATTACAAGTGTATAATACTTTCGAATATATGACGCTTTCTAAAAGGATTTTTTATTGTTAATATCAATTATTTGGAAAGTGATCAATGCTTATTTACTAATTTTATCTTTGCTCAATGGTGTCTCTTTGTATTTTTTTTATTAATTTACTATACACAATCTTTAATATAAGAGTCAATTGACCGTTTTAAGGGATTAAAAAGAAAAATAAATTATTAAATTATAACATATATTTTGAAATACTTATATGTAACATTAAATTTTTGTCAGTTTTATAAGTCAAACAAATTAGATTAGGGAAAAATGATAAATATGTCAATTAATTAAATTTTTAATATACAAAAACAAATCCAATTTACTCTTATATTAAGGACCAAATATAGTATTGTTTAATTAGTTAACTATCATTCATAAATGTGTTAAACCTATTTTTGGTTTCTATAATTTGTTTTGATTTGGGTTTTGGTTCCTCAAGTTTATTCTATCTAAAACTATTAGTCTCTATAGTTTTAAAATGTTATTATATTTTTGAACAATTTTAGTTTTGGTTTTGTATTTTGAACGAATTTTGGTTTTTGTCTATAAACTTAACGGTGTTGATTAATGCTATTAAACACATAAATCGTTATGAAATTATAGGTACAAAAATAATCTATTTAAAACTTCAAGAACCAAAACTAAGAAAAAATGCAAAATGAAAAAAAGAAAAAACAAAAGAAGATTAAAATTATAGGGACATGTCATATAAGAATTATTTTCATGTTATCTTGTCCAATTATTAAGTTATTTCACCATAATTAATAGAGTCAGTGTCATATAAGCAAAACTAATGGTGTCAATATCGGGTTTATGTTATTTTAAAATTACAAGAACTACTAATTTTAGACAAAGTGAAATTGAGGGACCAAAATAGCTACTTTAAATTTAACTGGCCAAAATCGAAGTCAAGGTAAACTATAGGATTAAAAGTCGATTTAGCCCTTCAATAATTTATATGAATTAATTGAAAGTGTTCTATTTGACCAAATGGAGTAAACGGATATTATGAATGTCTTATACGATGACTTTTGGTGCACCCTCTCTACATACTAAAAATTGTACTTTATTTAGTCTTTAATATAAGTTATTTTTAACTAATTCACATGTATCAGTATAATAACACTTAAAAACGTTGAATTTATCATAAAATTAATGTAGTTTCTGATATTACCTTTATTGACTACACTAAACTATAACATCATATTAATTTCTACTTCCTCTTTCACTACCATTATTAAATATAGTTATACATGAAAACAACATTTCATACTCTTTAAAACTATCAAATACCTTATAAAAAGGATTGTGGACACATTCTAAAAATGTCTTATAATGAGAGCCCAAGGAAATATTATAATTAGTGGTATGGGTTTATTATCATCTTTTCATTTTTCTAAATTATTGTATAGTGTTCTTTGTGCGAGGATGTATAAACTAGTTGCAGGAGACAAATTTTTTTAAAAGCAATAATGCATATATATTTTTTATTAGAAATAATCTTATTTGAGTCATTGTCATACTAAATGAAGGCACATCTCTCAACAAGGATTCGAATTCTGAATCACTATATTGTGAAGCTTTAACCCCTTTCATTAAATTCCCATTTAGTAGTTGCACAAGACATTTTGAATCGGATAATTAGCCATAAACTTGTACCACTGCTACAAATTATGATTTTTACTACTAAAATTAGTGTCCTTTTTTCAAAAGGGTAGTAAAAATGAAGGCGATGACCTTTTGAAATTTTGAAGAACGTTATCAGGACTTTATGCGCCCTATATTAAGATAAGGCGTATAAAGGCACAACCTGGGTGCCTTTTGGCGCCCTATAATAAATATAGGGCGCCAAAGGGGACCGAGACCCTTTGGCGCCCTACCCCTCGGTAGGGCGTGGAAGGGGCTCTAAAGGGCACCCTTTTGGCACCCTACCACAATGGTAGGGCGCCAAAAGGGCCCTATAATTATACCTAAAACCCTCAAGCTATCCTCTCATTAAAACCGTCCCCATCCCCTCGGTTCCCACGCCCCGTCCCCACACCATGCTCATTTTCGCCGCGTGCGCTGAGTCCCTAGTCCCCACCGTCGATTGCGCCAAGTCCGGCCCTTGAGTGCGTCGAGTCCCCACCGTCGACTGTGCCGAGTCCCCATTCTCGAGTCGCCACATTGCCGTCATTTGGCCATTGTTTTCGACAACTTCGTCGCTATTTTCGTAACAGGTTTCCGTTTCTCCGCTGCATTGCCGTCGACTGCTGCTTTTCGTTTCTCCGTTTCTTCGTTGACACTGCTTTCGTCACAGGTTTCACCGCTTTATGTTGCTTTGTTTTCGGTTTCTTTGTTTTCGTTTCCGTTTCCGTTTCACAGCTTTATGTTGCTTTGTTTTCGGTTGCTTTGTTTCGCCTGCTTATGGATTATATTGGGTAGGCATTGTTCTGCAAATGGGGATCTTTTTTCAAAGCTTGTGGATTTTGGTGTGTTAGGATTACAAAGATTGTAAATATGCTACTGCATCATATGGGTTCCAAGTTTGTTAAGATATGCAATGGCCAAAATAAGGCTGTGATCGAGGAGGCACTCCAAATACATAAATCAGCAAACACTAAAAAACATCAACAAATAAATAAATAAATAATATATAGTGCAAACTAAAACTCAGAATATTGAAAATGAACCCCACTTTAAAAAGTTAAGAGTTTAATGAGATGGTGAGATGGGGGAGAAGATCGGAGTTGAATGTGACATGCAAAAAAAAAAAAATAAGAGCGTCCGTACACACACAGATACGTGTGTGTATATATATTAGGTTGAAGGATTGTGGGTGGCACATGATGCATATACATTAAAGGCGGGCATATTACATGTAGTAGAACAAGAAATTAAGCCTCTCCTGGGGCAAAAAAAAAAAAGATTAAACATCCCATATTTTTAGTACACTTTTTTTATAATTAACATGCCTTGTTAGGTAAATTCAGTTGGCATGTTCTATTTAATCGGCTTGAGTGTTACAACACCATGTGTGTGTTGATTACTATTAAATATGTTAGCTTACAATTAATTAGGATGGCTCGAATATTGTCCCAAACAAGCTATTTTTTTTTTAAAGCTTTTGAGTTTTATTTAAATTTAAATCTTAAGAAATTAAAAAGTCTATTCATGCATAAATCATATTATTCTAATTTATTTTTATCCTAATTTTAGTTTATAGAAAGATTTACTTCATGCACATATATTTTCATAGTTAAGGAAATTATATTCGAAATACTACTAAATGATAACTGTTAAAGCATCCCTCAACGGTCACGTTATGAGGAACTAATTCTCTTTTTTAAACCCAATCCTTATTAGTTAATTGAATTTCTTCTTATTAAGTATAAGCATTCTCCTGTTAAATGTAATCATGTGGATTAATAAAATATAACTGTAAGCTGAATCAGGTGGATTAATAAAATAGAAGAAAATTTTTTAAGCCGTAGCTCTCACCTACGGCGCCTCTCAACATATAGGGTACCGTAAGCTCTAACTTTCTACTCCCCTCACATATACACCCTCCTGAGAAAGGGCGCCTATTGGGTTAAAAATAGGGCGTAAAACGTACCTTTTATAGTAGTGTACCCAGCTTGACGATGTTTTTGTCACATAGTCTTTTGCATGAGAGCTTTTTAGATTGATGTGATATTCCACGAGACTCCAATTAGTTGTCTTCACAAAGTGAAGTTCTTCAACTTGGTTCTTGTACTCCTAATTAAAGTGATTAATTGGGACCCCATGTTTTATGATCATGCCTACCTGCAGAATTGAGAGGCTCTTGTCCCTTTTTATTTCATGAGTGATGTTTGGACCTAACTCGACTCTGCTTCGTGGTCCTCATTTTAACCTTCTATGTACTTTGATTCAAATGATGATACACGAAACTTATGTCTAATATTTTGTTCTTCAGTTTGATTTATCTCCCTGTTTTAATTCACATTGAGTTGTCAATAGAGTTTTTCTCTCTCGAAATTATGCTATGCCTTCTATTGAGGATTTGTAGACAATTTTACATAAATTAAAAAATTATTAAACATTTTAAATTTTACTCAATAAAATTCATTAATTAGCGGGAACATGTTTATTTAGTTAAAAGGTCTATTAGGGAATATCATAGTAGGAGACATTTAAGAAGAAGAAAAAACTAATAAGAAGAATCACTATGAGATTACAATGACAAAATGTAATTAAAAAAAGTTGTGAATAACAAGTGAACGGTATGAACGCGGATCATTTCTTATATCAAAACTTTCTATTGCATATTTCTCATTTCCCGCAAAACTGTTTAGTGATTGACTACATTCCTTTCTTGATATCGGATAAGAATTCTCATAACAATACTGGAGACAAAAAGTTTTATATTAAAGATGATGTGAAGGTGTTTTAGAGGACTACAGTGAACAGTAGGTTGGAAAGATATACGAGAGGACCATATGAAGAGCTTTAATGCTTTGGGATAGTGAGGACAAAAAAAGAGTCCTTGAAAGGGATGGTACCCTCTTGGTTGGGTTGTAAAACCGTTAATTCCTATATTTAGATTTTGCACGAATACACAAGAAAATATATATATAGTCTTCTTATACATACAATATATACACTAAAAATGGGACCCTTTTTTAAGATGTAGTAGATTCAGATATTTGTCCTTATCACAATGTGCCAATTAAAAATTTCCCAGATTCTAAATATAAAAGACACCAACCATCTAATATTAATTATTATTTTCCCATTTCATCCTTTTTATTAATTGAGATTTAGTGTTTTTTTTAAGTAGACCCCTCTGAAATCCACATAATCTAAATAGGGTTTATCGATTTAGGGCAATTTTAATTATTTAACTGTGGTTTCTTGCTAAATGAGAGTTCGTGGTTGATGCATATGATAAAGACAGTAAAGGATGAAAGTCACAAATGATTGGGCAACCAGTATTGGAATGAATACGTGTAATTTAATTATTGTGTTGACAAGATAATGAAGGATATTATGTGGGGTGAGTGGTGAAAGAGACATGGCAATTAAAAATTGAGAGATTTGTTGTAAGGTCCCAAGAAAGGGAATTATTTATGAAAAGGTCCCAAGATATTGTCAATGACAAGTCGAGAAGCACCATTGACAAGTGGAACAGCTGCCATTAATAACTTTTGAGATCTTTTCATAAATAACTTCCTTCGTTAAGACTTTACAATAAATCTCCCTTAAAAATATGGTCCACAAGTCGATCACGCTTCATGCTGGCATCACATGCTCTACCTCAGGAGGCATAGATAGAGATTAATTTTGGTCAGTCAAAGTGAGAATGGGAATGAAATTAATGGCAAGCAAGAAGGAACAAAGCGTGAAAACAAGACAAAGGGACCGGTGCTAGTGTTCTTTGAAATTTGAATGATTGAATCATAAATATGTTTGAACAGTCCTACTAGCATGTACTATGTAGCAGTAATATGTGTGTAGTCGTCTCCGTCAACGTTAATGACGCTTCAATCACATCTTCAATACGTCATTTGATTCGGAATAGTTAGGCTACAGTATACTTTTAATCCTTGATATTTGCGGCAGGTTTCATTTTAATCCTTTAAATTTAAAAAGCGTACTTTCAGTCCCTCAAACTTAACGCAGTTGGTTTCTCGTAACGGAAATTGCTGACTCATCAAATTTAATTGATGACTGTGCAATAAAACGTTGATCAAGCATACTCACATTTTAATTTTAATTTTAAAATATAATAAATTTGACATTTTAAATTATGTAAAATAAAAAAAGATTTAGAATAACAGCGTTAAGTTAGATGAGTAAGCAATTTCCATTAAAAGAGATTAAATGTGTTAAGTTTGAGGGACTAAAAGTACACTTTTTAAACTTAAAGAACTAAACTGAAACCTGATGTAAGCATAAAGGACTAAAAGTATACTTTAGCCGAATAGTTATTAACTTGAGAGATCATTATCTCAATTTAGTAGTGTTTGATAAACCAAATTAATTTGGCAATTATTGTTAATGGAAGTACTTAAAATCCTGATAGGGACCCAACCACAGGTTATTGGATTTCAATAGGCTAGGCCATTGCCTTCACAAAACACAAGTACTACTGCTGGTATTTTTGAGAACCATGATATGTGTTTTTTTAATATTATCATAAGGTTAATCGTTACAGAGCTAATTTAAAGGTTTGAACTTTGAAGGGTCTAATATTTTTTTTATAGAAGTAATAGTTTGTGCAGTTAAGAGCTTAGTTTGACATGAAAAACTGAAGGTAATGACTAAAAAAAAAGACATTAAAAATGATTTTTTTTGTGTATCATCACTATTATGATTATAGTAATTCGGATACTAGTTATTTTTATTTAATTTTTTTCAGAAAATAGAAACGGAAAATATCCCACTCACTCAACTCGTTTTTTAGCTAAGCATATAAACATAAGATAATATTGTTAGAAAGACTGTCGGACACTAAATGTAGACAATTCTCCCAACGATAATTGAAATTATTTTTTTCAAAGCACATGTATCTTTCTACTCAAATCAATTGTGTTTAAGACACCATTATCATTGAATCCGATTACCTCTCCCATCATAAATTCGATCTTTGGTTCATTACACTACAAGGAACTAATCCAACAGTCAACTCATTTTTATTGGCAAAGTTCCATAGTTTATCTGTCCATACTGGATAAGTCAAACGAAAATGTCCAGAAGTTGGGCTAAATTAAAGGCAAGGTCTTGTGATTGGAGTTAAGCCGAAATTGCAGTTTTTTGGCCTTTTGGAAAACTTGATTCAGAATTTTTGTCAGTTCTTGTGTTTGACACATCAGAATTGCAGCCCAAAAAAATCAAAGCCCATCAGAATGGGCATTAAAGTAGGAGTTTAAAATTACACGTTGAGATAGGCTTTTTAACTTTTTTTTGGGGCCCAGTTGAGATTGAATTCCTTCTTTAAATAAAAAGACAATTTTATTCCAAACAAGAGGTAAAAAGATGCAAGTAATGAGCTTCATCAATTAGAAAACTAAATTATAGAATCTAGAAGCGCAAGAAGCAGCGAAACACGAACAAAAAGAAAAAACAGAACAAAGATCCAAAAAGAAGACCAGGCCTAGCAGAGTATTGAACAACACAAGTTTTGCCTTATTGACAACGAGAAATACATTTTTTTTAAGCAAGGGAACAGCATCTGACGTTTTGAGAGATTCAGTTTGCTACAATCTGGCAAGTTCTAACAAATAGGACTGTTTTTCCTAGCTAGAACTTATTTTCTAAGGCACTGAGTGTTTCTACCATCAAATTCAAGAAGAGCATTGAAGGAATAGAATCTTGGGTCAGATGCTGACATCATCATCTGCATCCGCTTTCCAAAAAAAGAAACCGAAAGTTCAGAGCTAGAGAAAAAAAAGACAATGTAAGAAGCACCTACAATGCAACATTATGCAGATATCTCCTCTCATACAAACCAATTATTTGATCAGCCACAG
>JANTPZ010001453.1:0-17966 GCA_025593235.1 Vachellia pachyceras | reverse complement strand
GGTGACATCACAAGCGACATAGAGGCGTTTGGAGATGGGGTCAAAGCATTTATAGCCTTTTTGGGAGTGAGAATAACCAAGGAAGATGCAGCGGATGGCCTTCGGATCAAGTTTGTTGGTATGGTAAAGGTGGACATATGAAGTACAACCAAACACTCGAAGAGGTAAGGTGTTTTCAAGGTAAGGAAGATTGTAATGTTGATGGAGAACTTGGAGAGGACTCTTGAAGGACAGTGGTCGACTGGGCATGCGATTGATAAGGAATGTGGCGGTAAGGACAGCATCGTCCCAATGATATTTAGGGACATGGCTACTATACATGATAGCTCTAGCTGTTTCAAGGATATGACGATTCTTTGTCTCAGCAATGCCATTTTGCTGGGGTGTATGTGGACAGGTACTTTTGTGGACAATGCCTTAAGATGCAAGGTACTGGGCCAAGGTTTGATTGAAGTATTCAGTGCCATTATCAGTATGGAGGACTTGAATCTGTGTTTGGAACTGGGTTCGAATCATATTATGAAAGGTGAGAAAGGTTTGGTAGACATGAGTTTTATCCTTCAAAAGGTAAACCCAACTCACACGAGTGTGATCATTGATGAACGTAATGAACCATTTTGTATGTGTACGATTAGGTGTTCGAGAGGGGCCCCATAGGTCACTATGAATAATGGAGAATGGTTGAGATGCACGATAGGGAATTTTTGGAAAAGAAGTCCGATGGTACTTAGCTTTTTCACAGGAGTCACAATAAAAATCAGAGGCAATTTTATTAGAGCAAATTGATGGAAACATTTGAGGCATATAATTGAAATTGGGATGACCTAAACGTTTATGCCATAACTCCAAATCACTAGTCCTAGGGAGAGATACATTATTGCAAGACTTAACACGATGAACATAATTGGTGTTAAGATAATAGAGGCCATCAAACTCTTTCGCACTGCCAATCGTCGTCCCCGTCAGCATATCCTGAAAAAGACAGTATGTAGCAAAGAAATTAGCATGGCACCGCTCATCTCTGGCTAACTGGCTAACTGATAATAGGTTACATTTTAAGTTGGGAACATGTAACACAGAGTGAATAGTAAGTGTAGTGGAAATCTTGATAGTACCAATACCAGTCACAACAGAGTGAGAATCATCAGCAATCTTAAGTGTGATGGGCTTTGCAACAGGAGAATAAGTAGAAAACAAACTTTTCTTATCAGTCATGTAATCCGAAGCACCTGAGTCTATGATCCAACATTCCCCTGTACATATGCTTTTAATAGTAGATAGAGCATAGGAGAAATTACCTCGCTGCACAACAGTGGCAGTGGGCTGTTTCTGACTCTGCAATGCAGTGAGCATGGTCAAAATTTGGTTATATGGATCGGTAGAAGTAGGAGGCAGATCTGGGACATGATTTCCTGAACTTTCAGCAATATAACTATGTCCACGCCCCTTCCTTGGCTGCCAATCAGTAGGTTTTCCATGAATCTCTCAGCACGTGGATTTAGTGTGCCCTTGTTTTTTGCAATGCTCGCAAAAGGGTCGACCCTTGGGGTGCCGGTTGGAACGAGCAGCAAGAGCCGAGGGCTCACAAGGAACAACCGATGGAGGAACAGGGGAAACACCAGTAGTGGCAGTACCTGAAAGCATAGATTGTCGTCGCCCCTCTTCGTTTCGGAGAGTGGCAAAGGCCTCATGAACTGTGGGCAAAGGGACTTGACCAAGGATATGGGCCCAGGTATCGTCATAAGTGACATTGAGGCCAGCAAGGAGTTCGAATAGCCTCTCAGTTTCCTTCTCTTTGTGGTCATTAGCAGCATCAGCAGGGTAATGATGAACTCTATTCTTGAGTGAATCTAATTCTTGCCAAAGAGATGATTTTTCAGGATAATAATCATTAAGAGTCATATTACCTTGTTTTACTTGACAGAGTTTCAGCCTTACATCAAAGATACGAGAGATATTCCCCATAGCGCCATATGCTTCTCGAACAGCTTCCCAAATGTCATGGGCAGTGGGTAGGAACATGAAATTTTTCTTGATAGCAGGAGACATAAAGTGTACCAGCCAAGAGGATATCAGTGAGTTTTCGGACTTCCATATTTTGAACGCTTTGTTGTCTGACAGTGGGGGTGCCTTGATATTACTAGTAATGTGGTCCAATTTGCCGCGACCATCGAGAGCCATAGAGAAAGACTGGGCCCACTCTCTATAATTATCACCGGTGAGTTTTTCTGGAATGATAGACACTGCCAATGCTTCATGGGCAGTGGGAATCGACTGGCAAGGTGTATGGGCAGTGGCAGACGAGTCGTGGTCAGCGAAAGTTGCCATGAATGAGTCTGACTAAATCAAAAGGATGATGACACTGACCTGTGACGATGAGCAGCGACCAGAGGAACACTGCTCCTAGGCAACACGAGAGATCAACACGAACGCGAATCCTCGAGCGATCAGGAATGGCGAACGTGATCTGTTGAGAGACAAAGCAGCCGCACCAGAGATGAAGACGAAGGACGAAGTCTGGAGGTGTGATCGAGAATGAAGGAGCGACGGAGAATCAAGGAGCGACTATGGGCTCTGGAGTCGACTAAGGACAGAGGAGCGATGGTGGGCTCCTGGAGTGGTGACGCCGATAGAGCAGCGACGATGTATGGAGAAGATGCGTCGGCGCTGAAACCTTCAATAGCTTTGATACCATGAAGATTTCGGAGCCATACGTGGATAATTCTTCTCTCTAATATATTCTGCATGTACAGTGCTCAAATATATATATATATATACAAAACTGATTCTAGTATCAGTTATAAGGAATCCCGTAAATAATGCTAAATCCCGAGAATAATGCTATTTACAATCAACACTGATAACTAAAATCTTGGAATAATAATAACCAAAATTCCACAATTACATTTAATGAGATGATGTTTATCCTTATTTAAAATAAAAATGTTGAGGGCAAAAAAATGCATGTTTTGACGTCCAAGAAACGGATGAGGACATCATTTATTGGAGGTGAAGGTACTCTTTTGTTTGTTTGTTTTTGTTGCGGGGTGGATGAGAAGTAGAGTCCTAATAAGATAAATTGATTAAATTCTATAGTTTATCCATATGCACATCCTATGGTTCTGGGTTAAATGACTCCTGGACTAGCTTAAATTTTGACTTTATAGAGATAGATTCACTGGTCCAATGTCTTGAAAAGAAAAACAAAATATAATGGACAAGTATATTCAACTAAACTAATGTATACATGGCGCCTCCCTCTTCGTCAGGGTTTTGTTTTTCTCCCTTTCTGCTAGGGTTTAATCTTGCGTCGTCGAGTTTTGGAGCGATGAATCTATCAGGTCATTGATCTTTCTCTCATCCTTGGAGGGTCTCTTCTCATCCTTTTGTGGTGTTTCTTGATTGTATGGTGTGGTCCTTGAAGGTCTTGGTTTCAAAGAGGTTATTTGTTGAGGGCAATCAAGGCGGCAGAGTCGATAGTTGTATAGATGCTTGTGTTCCTCAATCAGGTGTGATGACCTCCGATGGGTGTCTACAAGGCCATGGGAGGTGATGCTCAAGAAGCTTGGCCAAGGACGACTCCCAGGAATGGCAATGTTCCATGGCCTCTCTTCCTTGATCCTTTAGTTCTCTCCCAACATCCAGTTCCAGATCAGCAACAAGGCTTGGAGGAACTGCAGTAACATTGGCTTGGTGCAAATCGTTGATGCTTTGTGGTCCAATAACTTGGCTGCTCATAGGTTACCTGCATCGTTAGCTGCCCCCCACCCATTGCTGTTCAACAAGGCTCTAGTATGTTAAATGGGTTTGTACATATTTATCATTGGCTTGACATATACATGTTCAGTGTAAATGGTTACACTTTCTTATTTCAACAAGACATGTGTCTATTCAGTGTGTATGGAAACACTGTTCTTCTTTGAGTTGGAGTGATGATCATCTCGTTTATTATCAAGATGATTGTGCTTTTCTAACTATTATTATGATTATTGGACTCCTAGAGTTTTTTCTTTTAAGGAATTTGATCAGGAACTATTACTACATATAGATTCCCATAGAAGCATATTTAGCAGTTGGATGATTTGTTAAAACTTATTAGACTACTCTTACCTTTTCAACCGAGAACCTCGAGTTCCGTCACAAGCACAAGCCTATTTTTTTTTGTATATAGCACAAGCCTATTTGATTGTTGATGTTAGAGCAATTTCTTGATGCATTGATGAACTTTTAAATGCCTATTTCTACTTTTCTTTACTAATGCTTGAGTTTAGTTTGTTTTCTTTAGATTGGTTGCTTGGTTTGATACTACTATAATTTCAGTTGATTTCAATATAATCTTTTCTTTGTTGGAAAAAAAAAAACTAAACTAATGTATCCCATTAGAATTCATGAAGCAATGATCAAGTTTTGATTAGAAGAGATACCTCGTATTCAGTTGTGATAGTTTTTTTTGGGTGAACATAGGTTTAAACTCCATTCAGTATCCGACCTTTCGGGCTGACTAATCCGAATTCGGGGAAACAGTTCTAGCTGGTTAGATTCTAGCCCCCTCCCAAATGGCTCTGCGGGGGATTGAACCGTAGTTCACCGTACCAAACTCAGTCCAAATCACCACTGAAACAGGAACCAATTGGTTTCAATGTGTGATAGTTGCTCAAACATAATTGCTTCTATTACGAGGTGCGTTTACTTAATCAAAGACAACCAATTTATTTATCATATGGGGCCAAGTAAGATTCATTTAACGAATTTGATTATATTAAGGAATTTTGTTAAATTAATACTACCCTTGGTCCTAAATATTAGAGAAAATTAATTTTTGTTTGATAGATTAGACAAGTTAAATCACTACTTAAAAGTATTTATATTTATTTTTACTTTAAACTAATTTTTTTTGTTTATAAATTGATATATAATCTAATTATGTGCTTAAATAAATATTTTTTCATATGATTTTTAGCTTTTTTAATCTCCCCAACAAAAATCGAGGAGGTAGTATGGCATACTTTTTTGAATATTATAATCATATTCAATTATCTCAATCTTTCTCTTACTTGATTATTGTCAACTTAGAAGTATATTGGGCTCGTTTGGAAATGAGGTGGAGAAGTGCTTCTACGTAATCTAATATAAATATGTGAATAAGATTATTCCATCTTAAAAAAAAACTGTTGAACATGCTTTTGATATTTCTAAACGGAACGTCAAACAAGCCAATTATCAAAATACAACTAAAACACTGCTTTAACCAAACGTAAGCAGTATAAGATTTTTATATTACTGGGTGAAAAGGCTTTTCATGTAATGAAAAATGAGCATAGCATCACTGTCATCTGGCGCTGGACTTTTAAAGCTGAAAGCTCACTTGGGTTTGCTTCTGGCAACAGAAAACTAATTAATAATGAATAAATAACAAAAACAATAAAAATCTTTTCTTTTATAGGTTCCTTGCAACCATTACGCTAACTTCTTCAATCACACACTGTCCTAATTTTAAAATATTATTTTTAACTTTAAATCTTCTAGATGATGTCAAGTTATAGCAGATTACATGGTTTTCTAATTTGACTGAATCAAATTGATACATAATCTAATGATACATATAAGTATTTTATAATCTACGTCATAATTAAATAATTTTTTAATTTTTTTTAAATTTTTTAAAAAATCAACTAATTCTTATATTAAGATTCTAACTTAAATTCTTTTTCAAACAAAACTTTCCTTTCCCGTAGAATTTACCAAGATCTGAAAAGTAGGGCAAATTTTAGAAAGTGTAGGTCAAATTCCATGAAGGAAAGCAAAACAAAAGACAGCCATCATTACTAATTATTTTCACTCTTTTGAGCGTGGAATTATTTATCTTTTCCCCAAGAAAACAAGTGATTGTGGTCACCCACCTAATCCCACTCCATTATTATTCTATTACCAGCAGAAAAAAAAAATGCCAACTCCTCTTTCTTATTTGATAAGAAGAAAAATTTATAATAAATGAGTTAATTTTTCTAAAATACTTGTTTTCATTTTGATTATTTTTTTAGTATTTCCAACATTTTAAAATATTTTTATACGTGGGTGTTGAATGCACAAAAAATATTTTAAAGTATCGACACACTTCAAAAATAATTCAAGTGCTGGATGCACAAAAAAATACGTTATGGTATTTGATATGCTTAATAAAATATCTTACCGTACTAGATGCACCCCAAAATATTTTAAGGTGCTGCAACAGAAAAATACTTTAAGGTGATTTATGCACTTAATCATTTTTAAAACAATAAATTAAATATATTTCTCAAATTTTATTGATATGGCATGAAGGCTTTTATTTTAAGAGTGTCCACAAGTCTTTATTTTATAATGTATCTAAATTGTAAAATTATTTTATAACTTATATAAAAATATATGCTTTAAAAGTTGGCAAAAAATAATTAGCACAATTTTAATAAACTGTAAATAGAATTACATATTAATTTTATTTTAAAAAATGCACTTCGATCACTGTATAGATTTTTCTTTTAAAAATATGATTATGTAGCTTGCAGTTGGATCTGTCTTAGTCCCTCTAATAGATTAATGTTAATGCACCGTATCCAATGACTCAACGAGTGTCCTCGCTTCTCAGTTCACACTCGTCCGTGGTTACGCCATACATACAAAATCTGAGAACTGAGACAGATCCTCTGTCTTCCATTGAATCAACTGCTCCTCCCTGGCTTTCTTTTTTGGAGTTCGATTGATTTCACTCACAAATAGTTATCACTAGTACTCAGTTGTATGGTCCAAGTGTTTTTCTCCTTTATCGTAGATAGACCCACAAGCTACAACATTTTGCGTCTTCTACAAAAGTAACTGATTTTCAATTTCAAGTGCTCTGAAATCCACAACCCAGTTGCCCATTTGATTAGATCCTGTTTGTTTTGATATGGGTCACTTGAATCTACCAGCTTCCAAGCGTAACTCACGCCAATGGCGGCTCTTGGACCTCGTGTCGGCGTTCTTCTTCGGCCTCGTATTCCTTTTCTTCCTCCTCGTCTTTACGCCTCTTGGTGATTCTCTTGCGGCTTCTGGTCGTCAGACCCTTCTTCGATCCGCTGCAGATCCACAGCAGCGCCACCGCCTCATAGCCGTTATTGAGGCCGGGCAGCAGCAAACCATTGAGGCTTGTCCTGCCGAGGCCGTGGACCATATGCCATGTGAGGATCCGAGGTTGAACAGTCAGCTCAGTAGAGAAATGAATTACTACAGGGAGAGACATTGCCCTCGGCCGGAGGACACCCCTCTTTGCCTGATTCCTCCGCCTGATGGCTACAAAATACCGGTGCAGTGGCCTGAGAGCTTGCACAAGGTATGATTTAGTTCACTTCTGGTAAGGGAAGTAGTTTTAGCCTATAATTTAGCATCTGTATCAAATGTAATTTTAAATCAGATTACGTAAGTAATATTGTCATTTACATGTAATCTAAAATCCAGTCCCCTCATGAAATCTGTCTTCTAGTTCAATTTTTAAGCCGCGGAAAGTTTAATTGGATTCTAGATTGTAGGAAATAGTAGATTATTTGTCAAAATATTAATGCATGTACGATGCAATTTTTAAGGATTACCAACAATATGTCCCTGTAAATACTAAAAACAATTGCCCATCTATGAGAAAGAACGACATCATTCTGTTTGATGCGAATTTTATTTTTCTGAATAAATAAGGACACATGGTCGTCTACCTTTGTTCTTCTCACTACAGAATAAGCACATTTAGTAAAAGGAAGTATGTGTTTTGAATTTGATCTGTAGATTCAAGTGGGATCCAGTTTTTGCCATAGATCTGGACTTATTAACTTATGGATTACTCTGATCCCCCATAGATTAACATTCTACTGTTGATGTGGGACTTGACTTCCACAAGATACCATACTACAATTTAGGTGCTGGGAATGTGTTGGACTTATTAGATATTGATGTATTAAGTACCCTGATCTATATGAAGGGTCACTTGTCATTGTATTAAGTAGGGAGATATGATTAATTTGTTTGGGGTTCATTGAATAGGCATATTGCATGTTATCTGGTTGAGTTCATTTTCCACGCCCAGGTTCATCATTGCTCACCATTGGGTCTATCATCACTGTGTTCGCTAATGTTGTCTTCTTTTTCTTTTTTTTGTGATTTTATATGTCATCTGAACAGTCATCTTTAATAAAGTTTGATATTTTTTACCATCATGTTTGTGGCTTCTTTGATTTCTAATAGCATGTCTCTGACCAATTGATCCATTTATCTATCTAAATAGTATTAAGTACATTCTGTGTAATATGGCACAGCAACATGCCACACAATTCGTATTTTGGCAAACAATGAATTCTTTCCTAGCATTTAGGATCTTAATCATGTGCTAAAAACCATATCACGTGTTTGCCTTTGACCAAAATAAGTATTATATTTTTGTAAGTATCATTGTTGGACACCACTAGAGTACAAAAAATGAACTGCTGTGGAAGCTGGGAATATAATGGTAGGAAGACTTTTTTTTTTTTTTTCATGACTTGGTTACGGAAAAGTTAGTATCCATATTTTATATCTTCTGATGAAATCTGGTTTTTCATTCATTGTGGGATTGGAACTGATCCTGAATTTTAGAGAATAGTTTCTTTTTTATTAAAAAAAAAAGAATGAATGTCAAATTTAACGGCAAAATCTCATTTCCATTTGTGAGGCAAAAGAATGTGTAATTCTGTGAACAGCTAAAGTTTTTGGACAAGTCTGCTGAATCACTCATCTTTATTCTTTCAACTATGGAAACACATTTGATGCCGGAAAAAAAACTACAGAAACACAATTGGGTGAAAGGAATTTGTTTTGATTTTTAGGTTTTGATGCAACTATTTGTTTGGGCTTATTTTCATTTCATTTTTCATGAGGTCCAGACAAAAGTTGTTTAAGCACTGGATTATTCTGAGACCTGATGAATTGATATTTTCTGGTTGATGTGGGACTTCACTTTAACAAGAGATCATGATACAACTTATCATGGTGCTTATATTTCTTCCATTTGATCCATCTATCTAATAGTTTTAGTACATTCTATGTAGATATGGCATAGTAACATGCCACACAACAAGATCGCTGACAGGAAAGGTCACCAAGGATGGATGAAACGAGAAGGTCCACACTTTATATTCCCTGGTGGTGGCACAATGTTTCCAGATGGAGCAGTGCAGTATATTGAAAAACTTGGTCAATACATTCCAATAAATGGTGGAGTTCTGAGGACTGCTCTTGATATGGGGTGTGGGGTAGGAGCTACTTCTTATTTCCCTTTAAGATCTTGAAATGATTTATTACCATTTAACATGCATGCTTTTTCCTTTATTTACAGGTTGCCAGTTTTGGAGGATATCTACTATCTCGAGATATTTTAACTGTGTCCTTTGCTCCAAGAGATTCACATAAAGCACAAATACAATTTGCTCTGGAAAGAGGAATACCAGCTTTCGTTGCCATGCTTGGCACTCGCAGGCTCCCATTTCCAGCTTTTGCTTTTGACTTAGTCCATTGTTCTCGGTGTTTGATCCCTTTTACAGCCTACAGTAAGTTCTGTGTTATAGCTCTTCTTTTAATGTTTGCAAGCTTCTAAGCTATCATCATTCCCTAATGCCAAAAATTTGCCTTGCAGATGCAACTTATTTTATTGAAGTGGATAGGTTACTTCGCCCTGGTGGGTATTTAGTCATCTCTGGTCCCCCTGTACAGTGGCCTAAACAAGATAAAGAATGGTCTGATCTTCAGGGTGTGGCAAGAGCTTTGTGTTATGAACTGATTGCTGTAGATGGCAACACCGTGATCTGGAAAAAGCCTGCTGGAGATTCATGTCTCCCTAACCAAAATGAATTCGGTCTGGAGTTATGTGATGATTCAGATGACCCAAGCTATGCGTGGTAATCCATCAGACTATGGATAGAACTATCTTTCCTCGTATTCTCTGTTGGTCATTGTTTTCATTTTCAACTTTGATGGTTGCTAGTTATGCTTGGATCTGATTAGGCCTATCATGCTCGTGAATGGGTGAATGTTATTAACACATTCTTTATAGTTTATTACTTGGTATTGCCAATAAAGATGTTTAATTTTACAGGTACTTCAAGTTGAAGAAGTGTGTCAGTAGGATGACTTCTGTCAAAGGAGAATACACTGTAGGAACAGTTCCTAAGTGGCCAGAGAGGCTAACCGCAACACCTCCAAGAGCCTCACTCTTGAAAAATGCTGTTGATGTTTTTGAGGCTGATAGTAGGAGGTGGGTTAGGAGGGTTTCATACTATAAGAATTCTCTGGGCATAAAGCTAGGGACTCCAGCCATACGAAATGTCATGGACATGAATGCATTCTTTGGGGGTTTTGCTGCAGCCCTAAAATCTGATCCTGTGTGGGTGATGAATGTGGTTCCAGCTCGCAAGCCATCCACTCTCGATGTGATCTATGATAGAGGTCTTATTGGAATTTATCATGATTGGTGAGTTTTTGCTAGAAGATTTGTAAATTTTCTCCTAAAGTGTTATTTTACTGCTGGTGTCCAAGGATGCTAAACTTTTGTCCCACAGGTTTAGTCATGATTGGTGACTTCTAACTACTTTCTCCTTCTGATCATTTTGCTATAATTTCTGGAGTAATATACATTGCAACTTGTAATAGAGGGTTCTTGGATCTTAAAATTTGTGGTTATTTTTCCCAGGTGCGAACCTTTCTCAACCTATCCTCGTTCTTATGACTTGATCCATGTGACTGGTATTGAATCGCTTACAAAAGATCCAGCGTCTGGGAAAAACAGGTATTTTTGTCATATCACTTCCAGAAGTATGTATCATATCAGTGCCTCTCAGTTGCCATTCAAAGATACCTGTTAATAGAATTGTTAGTGATTTACTTATTTTTTAAAAGATATTTATTCCACCAACGGTGCATGTTTAAAAGAAATTAAAAAATAAACCGAATAAGATAAAAGTGCATTTGGGAAAAACTTCTTCCCAACATGCACGCAAGTCAATACAAAACCATCTTGAAATCCGTAAATTCATCTCGGAATCCGTAAACTCCTTTCTCCCAACGGATTCCCAAACACTATTAAAATCTATACATGGATTTTCACTTAACAACTCCAGCTTTCTAGTTGTCGTTTGTCATAGGCTCATAGCATTAGAGCTTTTATTATAAGTGGATTTATGCACCTGACTGCTCGTTAAGCCTCAAATTTGAATGTTATTATAGTAAAAGCTATTCATAAGCTTTCTGATGCGTCATGCGATCCAGTTTGACGTATCACTTTCAATTAACAGCTTATGGTTTTAAATTAAAGTGATATTTAACCACTCCTTTTAGCGAGTGACAGGAAAATTACATGTTTACTCACATTAATATTTAATTCAAGCGGCTAAAACATTGCTTGATTTTCTTAGAACCAGTAGTTGTCTTTCCACGCTGCTTCCATGAGTTATTTAGTATGATGTTCTTGGGGGAAATGGTATTTAAGTCCTAAAAAAGGGATTTGATGACAATTAGGCTGTTGAAGAAAATTTCTGAAAATTGAGTTGCAAATGTTAGATTTAGACAATTGCAAATTGAGAGTTACATTTGAAACTTAAATACCGAATCTGCATTTGGAACTCTTAAATTTAAAATTTTGCAAATTGATATTTACAACTCGTTTTTCAGAAATTTTTTTCAGATTTGTCATTCTCCCATTTTCTTGAGTCCTTATATGTGAACTTCTTGACACATGCACTCCTCTATAATAACATAAGTGCGATTTCTTTTAGTTGAGATTTAATTCATATCAGATGTTAACTTACTATAGCTCCTTATGTGCAAGGGCTACATGATCCCTCTTTATCTTAATTTGCATCATTACATCCATAGAAATTACCCAAAGAAATACAGCTGCAGAAGGAGTTAAGCACCCCTTTCTGTCAACATAGGTTCAATTTTTATGGGTATTCGGAACTAAAATCCTAAAAGCATCAGACTGATGGGAGGGAATGCACCTTTAGGGCCTGTTTGGTGTAATTAAAGGAAATTATGACTGTATTTTTATTATGTTTGGAACACAAGATTCATCATTTATCTTTTCATGTTTCCCCATTTCATTGTGCATCAAACAACCTCTTAAGATGACCTGAGAGATTAGTCCCGGGCAAAGCCTGAGAACACCTCAGATTGTGGCATCGCAAAGCCATCAAAATTCTTACATGGGAGAGCTTACTCTTGTTGCTTCATGACTTCACTGCAGATGTAACCTTGTGGATCTAATGGTTGAAATAGATCGAATGCTGCGGCCAGAAGGAACAGTCGTGGTGCGGGACACCCCTGAAGTAATCGATAAAGTAGCACACATTGCTCGCGCGGTGAGGTGGAGGCCTACTGTACATGATAAAGAACCTGAATCACAAGGTGGAGATAAAATCCTAGTTGCAACCAAGACCTTGTGGTACCTGTAACTCTACATCTCACTAACACAGCTTTGTAATCTAGGTAACATTTTCTTTCCACTGCTTTAGGGTATGGTTTAAAATTTTGAGAGAAGTGAAAATGGCAAGAATGTGCTGAAGTCGGATAGGGTTCTCTATATTCACAAAAGGAAGTGTATATAGTGCATCCAGAGATGGTTGGAGAAAAAACATGATGGGTTGACAGATGAAATTTGGTTTTTAAACATATATATTTAAAGCCCTTTTTTCTGAATGCATGAATATATATAATTATATATATTAATATATAGAGAATTAAATGTGGTTCTATATGAATATATATATAAACAGATGATTGGTCAAGTTTCACTTTTGTATTGTATTAATATGTCCTCCAACTCAACCAAATTTTTGACAGTTCATGTTAAGATTTAATTGATAAATTTTGACGGTGAACTTGAGAAATGCATTTACTTTGCTTCATATTTAATTTTGTTTTAGACAATTTTTTCAAGCAGTTATTTGGAGGCCATTTTGGCTGCCAAATCTGACTTCATGTTTTTTTTTTTGAAAAAAAATTGTTACTATAAGATAGGAAAGATAGCGAAGACAATTGTTGATTCAGTGGATCGATTTGTTTGCCCGATAAATTGGAATTGTATATGTTTGTTTGTACAGTTTAATAATTTTTTTTATTTTTAAAAGGATTAGTATCAAGCCCAAAATGGTTTTAGGATACCCTTAAATGAAAAATAAATTTTATTTTAATCTATCGTTCATGCTTGTAAAATGCAGAAAAAAAAATGTGTGATTGAGATTTTTCGAATGGTTACATTTAGAGAAGTGGAATTGCAAAAATCAACATCAAAATTTGGGGTTAAAGTTCAAGGGGTGGTTTTTACCTTTTAGGCATTCCCACTTTGTTGATTAATATTCATTAAAAAAATTAATATTCATTTTTTTGTATTATTTTCTTGATGTGGATTTTACCTATTGTAATTGCTGGCATTATTTTTTTTTTGGAATATTACATTCCTTTTGTGAATAGGTCCTTGTAAAAATTGTTTTCTAAACAAATTAATTGTAACATTTTGATGACAAATGCAATTCTCATTCAATATAACTCTAAAAAGCCCAACAAGGCAGGGCAAAGGAGCCATATTGTAATTATTTTTCAAATCACAATATCCTGTGACAAGTCACCGTAGGGTATTAAATATACATGTTTCTGAGAGAAACTTTCACAAAGCCCAGAAACAGATAGAATTAAATGTTTTAAGAAATATTGTATCACAAAAAAGAAAAGAAATAGTGATGAGTTTTTTTGGTATAAAAAAGTTTAGGTGGGTTTGGTACCGATTCCCTACCAAGATCAGGGTACAGCCCAAGAAATAGTGATGAGTTACAAAGGGGTGTTTGGTTTAGAAAAAAGGAAAAAGGAAAAAGGAAGTGCCTATGAATTGGGCCAGAATGTTCAAAGGCCCAATAACATGACAGTGTTTGGCAAAAAAGACAATGGACCAATTATCATAAGCTAAGGCTTTTGAGGCCCAATTAACATAGGAAGCCCATTGGTTTACATAATAACTCATCCCAATAATTGGATCGAGGCTGGAACCAGAAGACTGATCTCTTTGTAATGCTAATAGGCGTTTATGACTTATGAGTCATTTCCCTACAAAAAAAAAAAAAAAAAGAGAGAGAAGCTTTTCACCAGTTGTGCTTTGAATCTGATCATCATGTCGTAGCGGTAAATATGAATCATGATACCAATGGTTGGTTGGATCAAGTGGTAAGCGGTTTGTTCCAACTTAAACAAGGTCTTGAGTTCGAATCTTTGTGTATGTAGTAGCCACCGTTGAAAGACTCACCCACCATTTCCAGGTGCGCGACGCGAGTCGGGTCCGGATTAGTCGGGGCGAAGCTCCGGAAACCAAGCGGGAAACAAAAAAAAAATATGAATCCTAATAATGAGGGATTAGAGTTCACAAAACCAATCAACGGGATTAGGTCTAAGGTTAGTCCATTACCAACACGATGAATTAATTTGAATCTCTATTAAAGAAATACTCACATTTGAAATGTTCAAGTACCTTAAATAAAATTGATTTCGGTAGGCGATAGCTTTGCTAAAAAGAAAATTCACAAAAGCGATATTTCAAGTATCACACATCACGGGTTTTGAGGGATCAATGAACTTGACACTTTATATAACGTCCTTCATAATGTCTTCTCAGATTTTTTAATAATTATTTTTTACATAAAATAAATGACATGGGAAAAAATGGTACAATTTTATTTTATTTTTTATGATTTTCAGAAAAAAAATAAATCAAAACTGAACAAGGTTATATTTTTTCTGAAATATCAAAATATATTTTATGTAAATATAACGATCAAGAAGAAAAAACCTAAAAAAGTATTTGAAAAGTTGGGGCGTTATTTGAACATTAGAGAGCATTAAAGGCAGCCTTCCCTGCTTTGGAGGACAGTCACGTAGTAGTTTGAGGCATTTGGTGCATGGGGATTAGGAGAACAAGAACTTGAAGGAAAATCCTTTCCCATTTTCACAATAATGCCATTAAATGCAATTATCATCGTGCTTGTTTGGGAATACCGTCCCTAACGGTACACGCAAGTCGAGACAAACCCATATCGAAATCCGTAAAATCATCTTGAAATCCGTAAAATACCTCAGAATCTGTAAACTCCTTTCTCCCAACGGAATTCCCATAGCAGCATGCAAAGATACATAGACTGCATGTTTGGAAAAACTTTCTCCCAACGGTGTACGCAAACCAAGACAAAATGCATTTCAAAATTTGTAAATAGCATCTCGATATCCGTAAAATTATCTCGGAATCCGTAAACTCATTTCTCTCAACGGATTCCCAGACACACACGTCCGTTTAGTAAGCCCGTTGGCACAACGGGTGTGCTTACCGAGACACTTTTCCTCTCACATAAACTACCTCGGAATCTGTGTCCATTTTCCCAACGGGCTATCCAAACAGAACGAGTCTCTAGTAAGCAGCCTCATTCCCGTAAGTAGGAGAATATAAGTTTGAATCTTGAGAAGCCTATTTGTTGAAAGAGATGAAAATATTTAAACTCTAAACACCTCTAAAGAAATTAATCTTGAACCTAAAATGGCTTGGGAACACTCCGGTAACCCTGCCGCCTCCACCGAGTAGATAAAGCCAAGGTTGCTAATAATGATAGGAAATGGTATGAAAAAAAAAAATCTGGAATCCTCTCTCAGTGTAAAGACATCTCTAGAATCTCTCTGCATAAGAAGAACTGATTTGGAATAAAAAAAAATTATGAGTATAAATGGCTTCAATGGGAGTGATAAAAACACAAGATTTTGGCACCACTGTCATTAATAAGAGGAAAAGAAGAGCCGTCAAAATCCTACCAACTGAAAATAGAGGAGGCTAAATGGGTTGCTGATATCAACAAGTTTTCAAGAACATGGGCTGTGATTTTCTTTGGAAGAATCTCTACTCTAAAGAAGCTACTTTTGAAAGAAATTTTGGAATTATATATCGAACTTCCCTAATCTTATAGAGAAATCAATCAAATACGTAGTAGGCATGCCTGTGTGAGTGTTGGAAAAGTACGCTTACACAAACCGAGATAAAATTCATTTAATATATCTATGTTGTAGGCATTAATTACGTTGAAGAAGTGGTTCTATCATTAATCTAAATAGATACAATATTGTTGCTGCAACCCAATTCTTTACCGTGAATGAAAACCCAGATCGGATCGAACGGGTTGGCTCAGGAACCATAACCATCAACCTGACCACACAACTGGTCTGGTCAAGCACCTAACTTGAAGGGAATGTGACCCGGGTTGAGCCGTGGTAACCCAGGAGGGCAACCCGGTAGTGCCTCGGGTAATCCATTGGGTTGAAGGGATATACGGGTTACGTTAGGGAAAAGAATGATTTTGGAGGAGCAACAGCTCTCATTAAAGCTAAGGAAGAGACCGATTGTGAGTGAGAGAGACCACCGGAAAGTATTAAAACGAGCAAAGGAGCGGCGGCGTTCGGAGATCGAAAGTTTTAAAAAGGTTGGGTCTTGCATAGCATTGAATCCCAGCAGCCTAAAACACTGACAGTTCCACCACCATATTTATTCTTTTTCACATTTTACAAATTAAAGCCTCCTTAGATTGTCTTCTTCCTATGGAAATGAGTAATAAAATATTTAAAAAAAATCTTCTATTAAATTTTATCACCTTATATGGTTATTATACATACACATATATAAATCCAAAGAAGAGGAGGAAATGTGATTAACTTTTATTAACTTTACTGTTATTGTAAATATTATTTTTATTAAAAAATTTCATAATCAAATACAAAAATTTATGTGCATTTTATTTAAAATATATTTTTATTTATTATTGATCTGACCTCTAAGTCAACCCCAAGCTCATCCTCCGACCCTTAACCTTTTATTTTGACCAGTTCAATGACCGATCCAATTTTTAATACCTTGTTTATTTGTTTAACGTAAGCTTGAAAATTGCAATCAGTATCATTACAAATAGACTTAAAATGTTGGAAATTCTGTGCTAATTTTTGTTATGAAGTAATATATATGCATGGTAAAAGAAATGGCAAATGAGAATTTGATAAGAAATATTACCTCTTCGTTCTTAATAGAAGAGTCATTTAATCTTTTTTAAGAGATTAAAGAAGATAATTAACTAATTTACTTTATCATGCTTCTCCAAATTAATTTACTTAACTTATAAACGAATATTTAATTCATGTCAAATCATTTTGCATAATAGTTCCATCTTTATATAAAAATGATAAATCAATATAAAAATCAAACGTGGAACCAAATATTTGGTCACATGCACTTAATCTACAAATCATGTTATTCCAATAAATCAACCGTGTAATTCTGTTCAATAGCAAAAATTATCATATCCAGTTCTATTTATAGGGCATTTTAAACATGTTTCGCTGAATTTAAAAAAGAAAAATAAACTTGATTAACTCCAAAAATTATAAAACATTTGGTTCATATATCCTCTAATAGATGTGCCCATTTTTAGTACTCAACAGTACATCGAAACATTATTTCTTTCATTAGGAGGATATGCATACCTATCAAAAATAAAAAATAATAGCTTTTCAACTTTATCGCTACTTAATATGAAAAAATGAGTGGGACCTGATGAGTCCAAATATAATGATTCAAGAGTGAAATTACACAAATAATAAATTTAACGAAACGACTTATACTATACTAAAAGATAACAAAAGTACTTTCTCTACCACTTAAATAGAACAAGAGAAATAAACAAATAATCACAAATAGGCTAGCCCACTTCTTAGAAGGGCTGATTCCAATTTTTTGTGGGATAAATTGGTTGAGCTACTGAACTCAACCAATTCCTCAACTCTTGCATGTTTGTATAAACATTAAAATGAGACATATTGGTCATAGATTGGTCCAATTCATGAAGAATCAGCTCATAATCTATAAA